>OZ018393.1:62067150-62333870 GCA_963969525.1 Ontholestes murinus | reverse complement strand
GTGTTTTTGTGATTAAAATTTACATTGATGTGGTTTTTTAAAACCTATTAAAGATTATGTAAATAAATATTTTTCTTTAATGGAACACTTGAGTTTTGATCGAGAAATATGTATGTATTTTTGAGTTTTGTGAAGATTATATTAATAATAAAAACGCGGTGAAATAGTGAAGAAAGGAATTTAATCGCGTTTTATTATTTAGATCGAGTGTTGATCATTTAAATATTCAAGATGTATCACGAAGTGAACGCCTCAACCATTACTCAAATATTTTTTCTTAATAGCTATCAAAATAAATTTATTTTGAAATATAATAAAACAATCCCAATTATTAAATTTTTATTCGTTTGGAATATTAATTGATCTAATTTTCAAGTTTTTTTTACCTTATTACCATGGGTTGACACATTTATGTTTAATTTTTTAAAGAATAAATCAATTTCTCACATGAAACATAAAAGTGTTAGTACTTTCGCTGTATTTTTTTAAGTATAGTATTTGCCTAGAAATAATATTCGTTATAAGATGTTCATTTCTATACGTTATAATTATTCGTTAGATAAATTTACGTTCAATTTTCTTTTCTTAAAATCCACCCAGTTTACAAGAAATTTGTTTTAATTCTAGTTGCCCAGTTTAATACAAAATGATAGAAAAAAACTTTTCATTAACTTCCTGGATAACAGTTTAGAATTAAAAAAAAATAATTTGTTTAAAAAAAATCAACTTGGATGTATTTGGTTTGACTTGAATTTGAATTTGTAACGAAAAAAAATACTTAAAAAGTAGGTTTACAAAAAGTGATATTTACTACAAATAGTAGATGTTTAGAAAAGTGGTTTATTTAGATGTTATAGAAAAGTTCAACACCATTTGAAAACTATTTAAAAAATTGCATAATGGTAGAAAATTTAAAACAAATAGTTTAAAACAAAAAAAAATAATTTGTCACTCGCTAATTAAAGTATAGAGAGGTTAAAGAAAAAATACTAAAACTTTATAAAAAAGCAAAGTTTATGAACCTTAACGATTGGTCACTAAAAGTAGAGTGAGAAATGTTTCCAAGAAGAAATAATCAAAAAAATTATACAAATGTATCACTAGAGTTTCGACTATTAGATCTTCAAAATTCGAAAAATTCCTACCCATATTTTTTTCATTATTAATCAATTCGTTGGGATCACTTAAAATCAAAATCAATATCTTCCCTTGTTATCTCTAAACAAGGTATGCCCCAAGGATCCCATCTATCTCCACTACTCTACAACTTTCCTGCTTCGACATTTACAATCCTGATCCACTTTACTTCAATCCCTCCAAATATCTTGTACACAATTTTCAGATGACACAGCCTTAATTTCCCATGCACCCACCTTACCTAAAGCTCCTCAATCTCTTCAGCAGCTTATTGATTCCCCGCAATACTGTTTTGGCGAATTAAATCAATCCCCAGCTTCTAATTTCCTATCACCGCAACAATAATTCTTCACATAATATTTTCATTTCCCAAACAACTGCTCTTCTAACTTCAAATATTCCTGGGCATTATCATGAATCAAAAATTACATTTCAAAAATCACACAGCTTTGAACAAAACAAAAATCACAACTAAGCATAGATTATTTTGGAATTGAACATATAAAAATAACAGAATAACAACTGGAAAGTTGTTTATATTTTGAAGATTGAAAATTTTCTCAACGAAAAAAAAAAAAAAGAATTCATTAAAAAAGTATAAACATATGCATAAAACGATTGCAAATATATTGGAAAAAAACAAAAATATTTTTAACGGTGGAGGCTTCTACTTCGTTATACATAATTCTTCACAAATAAAAAACTTTTTAACTTTGTTTGTATAACACGGACTTTATTTAGTGACTATAGTTTCGACAATTTTAGCTTGTCATTATCAAACTAGAAGTAATTAAACTAACAATTTACAGGTATATATATGCTTAAAAATTACCTTAATTTTTAAGCATATATATACCTGTAAATTGTTAGTTTAATTACTTCTAGTTTGATAATGACAAGCTAAAATTGTCGAAACTATAGTCACTAAATAAAGTCCGTGTTATACAAACAAAGTTAAAAAGTTTTTTATTTGTGAAAAATATTTTTAATGAAAAGAAACAATAGAAATTAAAAAAGTGAAATTTGGTAATTCAAAGCGGTTTTCAGAAAGAAAAAAATAATATTTATTTAAAAAAATATGAAAACTATTGAAAGCAATGACTAATGGAATTTTTAAAGAATAAACAATTGAATAAACGAATACGTTAACGTTTATTTAAAATTAACTATTAATAAAAAAGGAGTTAAATTTGCAAATAAAAATAATTAAGTGCATAAAGTTTTAAAAAATACTGCTATAGTTGTTTGAATGAAAATATTGGAAAATTTAAACTGAATTAAATTTGCTTTATAATAACTGGATTATGAATAGAGTAAAACTTCTCAAAGAACAATAAAATAGCATAAATATGTCTAAATAAAGATATAGGTTTGTAAAAATAATCAATTTTGTTTAATACAAGAAATAATTGACACTAAACAATTGAAATGTTTTCAAAAATAGAAAAATTAAATTTGCTTAAAAGAAGAGCAAAAAAACAGAATAAAAATTTCCAAAAAACATTTGTAAAAAAAGTAATAAGAATTTTTTTCTTTAGGAAGAAACATTTACAATAAAAATCATTTAAAATTGTTTGTTATGACCAGTTAAAAATATTTCAGAATAGTTTTTTTAATAAATTGAAAATATTTTTTTTATTAAAGAAATTATAGAATAGCAAAGTTGTTTTAATAATATGTATAAAAAAACAATTGAAAATGAAGAAAGAAAGATATATTGATATTTAGTAAATAAAACAGTGGAAAACTCTCTAGATAAAATAAATTGGTTTTATAATTGTTGTAACTTTACAAAAAATAATAATAACCAATAACTGAATATTATAAATCGTCGAAAATGTTCATAGAAAAAAAAAACAATTGAATAAAACAGCACCAACATATGCAAAAATTTGATTCAGATTTGGTATATTAAATTCATATATAAGTTTTTCCTTCTCAACATTCTATGCCATTTAATTATCCTCATTCACAACTTCCTCTCCAACAGAACCTGTCGGGTTAGAATTAAACAAACTCATATCATCCAACAATGGGTACCACAAAGATCTCCACTTTCACCCCTTTTATATTACATCTTCTGACATGACCTATTCGATCCTAATTAATTATACTTTCATCCCTTAAGATTCACCTTCTTCTTTTCTGATGATATTGCACTGGTTACCCACGTACCGACTCTACAAGCTGCCCAATTATCTTTTAAATCATCAATTGATGCGATCCTATCCTGGCGTTCCAAATGACGTATGAAAGTATAGCCTTCCAAATCCAAGCTTTTTATTCCCCATCATAAAATCACACCACATTCCCTTTCTATCAATATTAACAACACCATTATTAACCCCTCCAACACCTGTAAATACTTAGGCGTCCGTTTTTTTTTCGTTTATTTAATTTATTTACGGATGGTTATTAATTTCCTTTACAGCAGACGTACTATCAATTAAACCAAAATTAGAGTTCGTCACTTTTGTTAAATATTTATTTAAAAAAGAAAACTTTAAAATTTAAAAAAATGTATTAAAAAATACTTAAAACTGCAAAAAAAACTAATTGAAAATGGCATATAAGAACAGTTGAAAACATTATCGAAGTAACTTTAAACTTGTTTCAAAACAATTGACAACATAGCTGTACAAAAATATTACCAAAAAACAAGTTTGTAAAACATTAAAAAAATACTCTCTTTTAGAAAAACAAATGCAATAAAAGACATACAATAAAGAATTTGCGAAACAAGAATTGAAATTTGGCAGTTAAAAAACAGTTGAAAATATTCTAGAATAATTAAGTTTTTTCTATTAATGAAAACTTCTTGAAATAATAATAATAACTTTTACAAACAAAAACGAGATTGGTATAACAGGGAAACATTTGACAAAACAAAAATTAATTATTAACGCAATTTTATCATGTAGACTAGATTATTTAAATTTATAATTGTTATAATTGACGTTCACTTTCACTTCAAATATTGTATTTTTTTGTATATGGTGGCTTACGTGAATAAAATGAATTGAATTGAAAAACAATTGCAAAAATCATTAAATATATAATTTAAAAAAATATGTTTAGTTATGGAGGCATTTACTACATTTAGTACATCTTTGTAGTATAATTTGTTTTACAAAGTAGTCGTGTCACTTTCTTCATTAAAAAAAATTCGTATGTTGCAAATATGTGGAATAAGAAAAAATTACGCGTTTGAAAATAAAAGGAATAATCAAAATTTATTAAATGAAAACAGTTTAAAAATACAAGAAGAAAATATTTGAAATTAAAAAAAATTAAAATAAAAAGTATTGATATTTGGTAAATATCAATAAAAACAGTTGAAATTTTTTTAATATACAAATAAATTTGTTTTATATTATTGGAACTATACCCAATGAAAGAAAACAAATGAAAACTTCAAACATATAAAATTTGAAAACTGTGTAGAAGTATTAACTTGCTTTATAATAATTTACAAAAAATAACTGGAAAACTTCTTATAATTATGAATAGTGCAAAAATTCTTAAAGAAGAAATAAATAAATAAAATAGTAATATGCAAAATACATTTACAAAAAATTTTTAAAAGTACAATAAATAATAATTTGCTTTAAAATACTTTAATAACTAAAATGAGGAGTAGTTGTTTTTTAAGAAAACCAATTGAAGAAATAAAAAAATTTGTTAAAAAATGATACAAATAACTTTCCCAAAAATATAACGAATCAATATTTGAAAAAAATAATAATTAAAGAAAGTTAAAATTTTACTAAAAATAGTAAAACAATTCTGAGGAAATACAGAAAACTTCAAGAAAAGAAAAACATAAAACTAGAGTTTTAATGAGAATATTTGAAGACTTTCTAGAAAATTCATATTTGCTTTTTAATAACTGGCAAAAAAATTATTAATAGAGGAAAATTTCTCAAAGAAAGCAATCGACTAAAATACCATAAATTAAAAAAACCCAAAACAATACTTTTTAATAAAAGAAGTTAAGGTAAAAAATATTTGGTCAAGATATCACCATAAAGAGACGATCTATTATAGTTTACTTTCGGTTTGAAAATGATACGTTAATGTATTGAAACCATTGGTCACCATATAAATAAATACCTGTTATACAAAACAAAGTGAAAATTGGGTTTAATTTGTGATTGTTTAAAAATATTTAACAATTGAGAAAAGTTTTCAAAAACGAAATACATTAACGGAAAGAGCGAGAGAAAACTATATTCAATACTTAGAAAACTAATAAAAAACAATTGTTTAAAAACACTGAAAAAAAAATATTTAAAAAGATAATTGTGGATTATTGTCTGCCAAATAAATTAGAAAATATATTTTCTTTAAGATGAAGAACGGAAAAATGAAAATAGTTAAAATTTGGCAGTTAAGAATAGTTGAAAACATTATAGAATCATATTGGAAAATGTATCAAAGAAATAAACAATGGTTTGAAACAGCACAAATACATGCGAGAAACAATTAAAAAGAAACAAAAAATACTTCTTAAACCACAATATTGAAGTTAGCGATCGAACAACCTTTCATACCCCAACAAAACTCCGACCACCTCTTAAACCCTTTACATAATCCCTCTAACCATATATAATACCACTTTAGTTATCTTATCCAAGAATGCCCTCGATTAGTATCAGAAGGTTTTTTAAAAATTTCTTCAACTTTTACATATTATCCTTGTATTATATTCCTCGAAAACCTAAATTTAAAAAACCTAATTCAACCACATTTGATTTCAGAAGAAAAAGCTATTGTAATAGTAAAATACTATTAAATATTTGCAAACACAATTGGGATTGGGTAGTTCAATATAGCTAAAAGTATTCTAAACTAATTAATTTTGGCTATAAAATTTGAAAACTTCTTGAAATAATGAATGAATAACTTATCAAATGAACACATAAAGAAATGGAAATTGAAGGGTTAGAGTGGAAGAACACTTTGTTATTGTGAAACCCGCCCGTGCCTCTTTCGCCCAAAATTGGAAGTACGTTTTTTTTTAAAATTGATTTGTTGTATTTATAATTTTTTAAGAAAGAAATCCAAAGTTGTATAAATAAATAAATATAAAGATTTGATGAGAAGCAAATGCTAGTTTGAAAATAATAACGAGATAGAAACATTTGGAATGAAACAAAAAACCGATAAATATTTAACAAAAACAATAAAAAAAATTAGCAAAAGGTAATAAAAATCAGTTTCTTAAAACAAAACGTTTGAAACTAAAAAAAAAAACAATTGAAAGTAAGAAGAATAAAATATAATGTTAAGTAAAATATTGGATTTTTTTTAAAATTATGAATAACAAAAAAATTCTCAAAGCACATAAATTCAAGTAGTGCAAATATTCGCAAAAGAAATTATTGAAAAATTAAATGAAAATTCTTGAAAACTTTCAACAAACAATAAACTTGCTTTACAAAATAAGAATTAATGAATAGTAAAACAATTCTAAAAAAACAATTAAAGTTGTACAAACATACACAAAAAGAATAATTGAAAATTTGTTAAAGAATAATTGCAATGTATTGTAGCTATTGAAAACACGAAAAATTAAATTTGCACAAAAACAATATTAAAGTTCTGAAAGTTGAAAATTTGTGAAAGAATAATTCAAAATTGATTATTAAAAACCTCGTTCGACTATTTTTGTTTATTTTATATATGAAAAATCCGAGTAAGTAACGATTAAATGAAAACAACTTATTGAAAGATTATATAAACATTTGTTAAAATATTAATAATTGGCTAAAAATTACTTTATCAAAAAAGAAAAAATTATAATTGAAAAAAAATACGAAGCAGTAATTAAAAACACAATCAATAACTTTTAAGTTAATAATTAAAATTTGGCAATTAAAATCTGATAGAATTTTCTTGCAAAAACAAATCCGCTTTTACAAAAATGTATATTTTACAAAAGGAACATTTAAAAAGTTCCGAAAATAATAATTACAAATGGCAATTAAAATTAGATGAAAACATTCTAGAAAGTTATTCAAAATGTATATTTTATAAGAGTTTAAATAAAACTGAAAATAATAAGTAATGAAAAATATTTTAAAGAAAAAATTGAAAAAAAAAGAAAGACGAAGAATCATAAAAACTATTGTTATTATTATAATTATACACTATCTTTATTAAAGATATTTCTCTTTAATTAAAAAATACTTTCACAACGAAAACAAAAAAAAAACAATTTAAATTAAAGAAAAAACAATTTGAAATTTACAAGAAAACCAATTCAATTTTAGATATTAAAAACAGTTGAAAACATTCTAGTTAAAAACAGTTAAAAATATTATAGTAAAATTAAATCAGTTTATGTTTAATTAATACACATTTTTATTGACAAACTTTTTACATGTCAACATTTATATAATAAATAATGAATGATGTTTTAGTGTGTTAGTTTGTCATAAGGTTATCGATTTTATTAAAATGATAATATTAAAATTTCAAAAAAAAAACAAATAAAATTTGGTAAAAAAATATAAAAAATACTATTTTTAAGACACTAAAAAAACAATTGCAATAAAAAAACAAAGAATTAAATTTTTTGCAAAACAATAATTGAAATTTGGCAGTTAAAAATAGTTGAAAACATTCTAGAATCAAAACATTTTCTTTGAATAATGAAAACTTCAATTTCATTTGTTTATGAAATAAATTGTAGAAATTATAGAATTAAAACAAAAGAAATTGATTGAGATAATGTGTGAACATTTGAAAAACCCAATGCTGACATTAACAGCCAAAAAAGTTTTTCCTAAAAGGGGACAAAAAAGTAAATAGAAGCCAAAATTTGAAGTAAGTTTTTTTTTTAATTGATTTGTTGTATTTATAATTTTTTAAGGAAGAAGTCCAAAGTTCTATAAATAAATAAATGATTAAAAAATACATTTTTATTTAAAAATAATTTGAAATAAAAAGAAAACTATCAATTGAAAATAAAATGTGTTAAATGCATAACTATTATTACTATTTTTTGACCTTTATTACTATATTTTTGTGTCTTCCTGTATAATATTTTGTATTCTAATTATAATGGTCAAAGAATGATTTAAATAAAAAAATAAATGCACACTGTTTGAAAATTATGTGCTTTAGAATAATTTATTTAAAAAAAATTAAAAATTGAAAGCAAATATATTATAAAAAGAAACAATTTACAAATTAGTTAGAAAAAATCAAAAAAGACAAAAAAAATATTGAAATAAAAAAATGGATTTTTTTTTTCAAAAAATTGAGAACAGTTTTTAAAAAATATTTCGCTTTAAATTTTGCAAAAATTAAATTAAATCGAAAACTTATGAAAGCAATTTTTTCAAGGGAAAAACGATTAATTAAATTCACATAAACATCTAAAAAAATGAAAATTTTTTAAAGAAATTATAAAAAATTCTCTCACATAATTAAATAATTATATAAATAAGTGAAAGCAAATATACTGTAGAAAACAATTTACAAATTAGTTGAAATTCCAAAACTAATTTTTTTTTTCAAAAAATGTGGGAATTGAAGACAGTTTAACAGTTTAAATTCACAGATATACAGATAATGGCTGAACCATAGATTCATGGGGTTAAAACATGACGATTAAACGCAACTTATCTCTATCTAAAAATTTACGGTTAAGCCGAAATTTGTCTTCAAAGTTAAAAAAAAAATATTCTTTTGTTTATAACAATTGAACAATTTATTCGATTTGAATGAAATTTATTATTAATAAGTACCATAATATAATATATCATTCCAGTTATTATGGACATTATTGATGGACAGGAAGTATAAAAAGTAGTATTTTTTAGTTTTTATTAGATGCACCAATAAAAAATAGTTTAGTTTTTAAGTTGTGATACTACTGTTTTTTGTACTTCCGGTCAATCACTAATGGCCACATTAACTGAAATGATGTATTTTATTATAGTAGTTATTAATAATAAATTTCATTCAAATCGAATAAAGCGTTCAATTGTTATAAACAAAAGAAATACAAATTTTTGGAACTTTGAAGACAAATTCCGGCTTAACCGTAAAATTTTGGATATAGATAAGTTGTGTGAAATCATCATATTTTGGCCCCAGGAATCTATGTTCCAACCATTTACCCATATTAACGGGACACCCTGTATATATAAATATGGAAATTACTGTCAACAGATGTACTACCGGTACTATCTGTATTATTATTATTATTATTATTATTATTATTATTATTATTATAGTATTATAGTGACCAAGGCTTCCGATCAGATGCCCCATAACATCTTGATGTTCAAATTAGCAACATTTAATAACAACGAAAATATCATAAAGGTAATAAAATCATATCTGCATAGAAGAATAAACAGAGTAAATATGATTCCATTAAATATGTGGGTACTAGTGGGGTGCCTCAAGGCTCTAATCTTGGGCCACTATTATTTCTACTCTTTGTGTGTAATGCTGTTAATTACAACATATTGTTGTAGATGGATGACAAAAAGTTATATAGTACCATAACACCAATGAATGTTTGCATAGATTTACAAGATAACTCGGAAAAATGAAATACGTGATGCTTAGAAAATGGTTTGCCAATTAATTTTAATTATCATCTTTGCAACACACATTTCAATACAGCTATAATTGTAAAAGATTTGGGTTTAGTGTTATTTGATTCTAAGTTAACTTTTAATCAACACATAACAGTTCTTATTAGGCAATACTCGAGATTATTGGGATTCATAATAAGAGCAACCTAGGATTTCACTCAAATATCGACCCTTATGAAATTGTACAAATCACTTAGATTATTGTGTGTCAGCATGGTACCCATTAAACAGAAAATGTAATGCAATGCTTGTAAATATACAAAAGAGATTTCTAAAATATCTACACTTCAAGAAAACATGTCTATCTACCAAGAGGTTATCCATATAATCAACTTTTAAATGAATTTGAGATAAACTCAATCAAAAAAAACATCATCAACTCTTAATGGAATGCTGTCTTCATAAAACAGTTCATGGCATCATGGCTTCAATGGAATTGTATATTTGTTTATAATCATATGTATTTTTTTTTTGGAAAGGAAGCTAGAGACTAATAAACCTGAACATAAATATAAATTATCCAATCAGTTATCCTACTATGTACAAACTCGACGTTTCAGGAGCATTCGGACATTTGAAAATGTGACACCAATCATGAACATTCTCCAATATTAAGGATGGTCAGAAATTATTTTGATATGCAGTGGTCAGTTGATATTTCAGTCAGTTACATAAAGATTAACATTTAGCAATAGTACACAGGTTTTTCACAATATGTTTGAATAGTCGCATATGTGTATTTTAGTTTTTTGGTTAAATAAATGTTTAATTTTAATATTTTACTATATATTTATGACTTTATATAATTAATTTGAAACTGCAATGTATTTTTATATACATTTTGGGAATAATATTTGTATTATTATTCAGAGAAAAAGCAAGAAAAAAGTTTATTAAAAAATCAATATCCCAAAAGATAATTGATAATTTGTGATATATACATATAAAAAATGAATGAAAAAGATATTTTCTTTAAGAAGAAATAATTGCAATAAAAAGGAAATTAAAAATTACAAAAATAATTGAAATTTAGCAGTTAAGAACAGTTGAAAACATTGCAGAAAATTAAATTAAATTTATAAATTGAAAACTTCTTGAAGTAAAGAATTTTTCAAACAATAAAAACTATAAACTAAAACAACATAAAAATACATTACAAATTTAATAAATATACATGAAAAATATGTTCTCAACGAAGAAACATTTGAAATAAGAATAAAACAATTGAAAATATAAAGAAATATTAAATCGGCGAGTAAAAACAATTGAAAACTTTACAAATTGAAACTTCAGTAAAAAACAATTGAAAACTTCTCAAAATCATGAATATTGGACATTGAACATTCCATCAGGGTTTGACTGGAAGAACATTCTGAAGAATGAAGTCCGCCTGTGATTCATGTGCTCAAAATTTAGTGTATTTTTTTTGAATGTGTCCATTAATGTATTTTGTTAACAGATAATCTAAAGCATAATAATAAATTATGCATCAAACAAAAAACAATTGTTTGAAATAGGACAAATTTATCAAAAAAATAATTGCAAATTTGATAAAAAAATACTTCTTACAAATATATGAATTGAAATTGAAAAAATAATTTAAAGAATTCTTAAACGAAAACTGAAATTGCCAAGTTAAAAAAGCAATTTGATTTAGAATACTATAAAAAAGAAGTATTGAACGGTGGATTTTTTCAAAGAACATATAAACACATATTAAAAACATTAAAACTTTGTTGAAAAA
The DNA here is from genome assembly GCA_963969525.1 of Ontholestes murinus. NCBI lineage: Eukaryota > Metazoa > Arthropoda > Insecta > Coleoptera > Staphylinidae > Ontholestes > Ontholestes murinus. The sequence continues at coordinate 62,322,371 of OZ018393.1, read as the reverse complement.
ATAAAAAAAAAACTTTTTAGACGTAGAAATAATTTAAATTTAAACAATTGAAATTTGACAGTTAGAAACATTTCCAGAAAAAGTAAATTTTCTTTCATAAACTGTATATTAAACAAAAAGGACTTACGAATATATTTCTTAAATTAATGGGAAATGAATAATGTTTTTTAGAGAAAATAATTTCCACTTGAATAGAAAATAATAATAATTTGTTCACACATTCCAGTTCTAACCAAATATATTAAAATAGTGTTGGTAATTCTATGACAGTGAATAGTGTGATATTGTGTTTATTCTGGCCTGAATTAAATGATATTAATCAATGAGATGTATGGTTTCAACAGGATGGTGTAACATCTAATGAAACAATCGCTTTTTATAGACAAAAATTTCCTAAAGGAATTATTGCAAGATAAGCGAAAGTTAATCTGTTTTCTTTGTAGTTAATCAAAACAATCCATAATTGATTTTAGAACTAAAGGATCAAATTATTCATATTATTGGTGTTATTCAAACTTTTAATGTGGAGCGATAAGAAGTAAGTAAGTCAATTATCAGTTGATAATGTTGATTGATGAGTTACGTGAAGATGATGCTATATAAAATAACTTGTAATCACTTTCTCCACAGTTTATTTTTATTATGCTAAATCTGAATTTTTTTGTACAACTATTGAAAATGTTTACATCATAAACGTTTAGCATTTAGCAAAATAAAAATAAACTGTGGACAAAATGATTTCAACTTATTTTATATCACTCATCAGATATTATTTGTTGTTTATAAATTATATAAGTGATTCAATTACCAATAAAATCTTCTTTGAAATCAATATAAAAAATCTCTCTAATTTGAAAAGCCTTTTATATAAACTAAAAAAAATGGATTGTAGGAAATAGAAGTACTTTTATTTCATTAATACCGCACCTGTAAATCAGTATTTAATTTACACTTGATTGTAGGAATTTTTTATTCGTGATACATTGTTTAAGAAATAATTCCAATAAAACTGTAACTTTGTAGGTATCAAATAAATACTTACTTACAAAGTTACAATTAAAAAAGGAAACTGCAGAACAACAGATATTAGAACAAACAGTAAAAACATCTGTTTTGAAAGGACTTTTATATGAAAATAAAGCAACTGCAAAATTTAAAAAAAAAACGGTATAAAAATGTTGAGCATAATATTATCTATAAATTTAAAAATATACAAAATAAAATTTTAACCTGCTATCTTTGGATTACGAAATAAAATTCCTTACATCACTTATTAATTGGATTAATAGTTCAGCGCTCTATCAACTAGACCATTTAGGCCCAGTAGGGACCATAAAGGTTGTTGACTACCACTTTTGCAAAAAGCGATTTGCACCTGTTAAGGCATTCAACTGTGAAATTTAAAAGGTATTTAATTTATTCATTATGATTTTGAGGATTGGGATAATTACATTTACAAATTTTGTACTTGTAATTTTTTAAAAATTTTATTATTTTAGGAAGAGGAAGGAAAAATGGTGACGTTCCGCCGCCCCCGCATTAAATGTTAGTCGGTGGCACACCGATGGTTCGCAAAGTCATCGAAACCGGCCACACGGCCCGTCCACCCTTTAAACAATTAAATGAGATCGCGTATTTCAATTATCACAGACCGTCTGGCGGTTGGGCTCAGTTTTTTTTTTGAAAAGCTTTGCGCATAATTCTGTTGTCGATTTGTTTGTTTTCAACAATTTAGACAAGAAAGTAATTGCAAATTGTACAGGGTAACAAAAATTATTTCAAACATTAACCGAAAATATACCCTCTGTTTTTATTAGGTGTTATAATAAAAACTAACAAATTTGTTGTTATTTAACATGTTTATAGCAAGGGCTTATATTTTACGGCACACATTTTACGACGGTCAGGTGTTACCATAAACATTTATTTAATTGAAGTGAATGTATTCGAATAAAACTCGCGACACTTTTACGATCCAGTTATTATATAAATAATATATATATTACGACCCTTAATGTTACAACTCTCATATAAGAGACATTTATTTATTATAATAATAGATTATGAAAGCTTATCGCTAATCACTTTATCTCATTAATCAAATTTGTGTCACCCTGTACATATTTAAATGGTGTGGTGTGTGGGGGGGTTGGGCGACGTTTCCGGGCTGAATAAACCACAGGTCAGTGATGTATCAAAGTAAAACCGCAAAGTTACCTGCCGGATAATTGCATTTGTCCGTAAAATATTCATCTTGTTAGTGGTGCAATTTTCCGCTCTTCTTATCTCGTCGCCGTGAATTTTTCATCCGAACAATTGTCGCCTTTGCACCCTCGAGACACCGGTAATGAGAGAGTGTCGAGAATACTTCTTCGGTTTTTTTTTCTCTCGCTTCATTGTTCAAAAAAAGTGCACTTATTAGTTGATGGGGAAATCCTAATCGTCTAGGTACGAAAAGGAAGTTAATTGGTTTGCTGTTATAACAATTAAAAAGACAATTGCTTTAATTTTACGTTGAATTATTTAATGGATTTTTGTTATAGTTATGTTTTAACATAAATCGAGGGTCAAATCCATTATTATATGTTTTTATTGTAACCAATTTGTAGTTAAAAGTTTAAAAGCAAACTCTTCTTCCTCTTATTAACGGCTACTTATAAAACAATTACACAGTTTAGGATTTTATGGATGTGCTTTAAAACTCGTGTCCATAAAGTTCAATTATTAACGCGTTACGCGCACAGCTTTATGTTCGACTGGTCGTATTTAATCTCTGTAATTGTTTTAAAATCATCCAACTTCTACGTGCTATCAAATAATTTATCTGCAACATGCTAACGACCTTGTAATTTTAGAATTGATAGTTTCAAATTTTCAATTCAAATATTCTTTATTTCATGTTGTCATAAAACATTACATACAAATTTAAATAATGTCAGGTTTCCATTTTAATTCTATTCAGTTTCTTAGTGAATAATTGTTTTTATTTAAATAATGATAGGATTAAAAATCATAAATAGACGCATCAGCACCGTGTCATATTTGAAAGAATATTAGGTTACTTATTTGAATGTAATTGCAATTTTTATTTAAGAAAATCTAATTTATTTCTAATCATGAAAATACTCGGAGAAGAAAAAACTCATTTGGCTGTGATAGTATACTGATTTATTTTGAAAAATTGTTGTGCAAACCGATTTTTGAAATATTTGCTGAATCATTAGTGACTAGCACTTTCTCTTCAGCTTTGAAAAGAGTTATAAAAAACGTGTGTCGTCAAATTATACTAAATTTTCATTAGAACAACTAAACTAATTTGATTAATGATCAATTGATATAAAATTTTTAATGGTAGAGGCGTTAACTTGAATATATTGAAGAAGGAGACACGATGACTTTGTTTTACTACTTCACTAGTGTAATGAAGTTGTAAAACAAAATTATCATGTCTCCTTCTTCATGATATAAAATTGTAAACATTTTATCATGAGGAAACAGCATAGATTGTTTAAAGGTAGATGCATCTACTGCTACATCTGATTTATTTTTGTTATTTAGTAGAAAAAAGGTGATTAAGACGACGCAATTTTTGTATTCTTGTATAAAATTAAGTGTTTTCTTTATTTAAAAATCGAAAATGTAACACGAAGTAAACGCTTCCAAAATTCAAGAAGCAATTTTTGTAGTTATCCCAAAAGCGTTCGATCAGGCCAAACAATAATTACAAAATTAAACACAATAATCACAAAGTAATTTTGTGATTAAATATGTATAACGAAGTATAAGCCTCCATCGTCAATGAATCAACAGTAATTAAATATTTGATGGTAGAGGCGTTTACTTCGTGGTACATCTTGAATGATTTGTAAATGAGACACAATAACTTTGTTTTTAAAATATAGTGTTAAAACAAAATTATTCTGTCTCATTTACAAATCAAAGAATAATTGCTGTCAGGATCTTTTAAAGCAACTGCACTTTGATGATATCATTTACAGGTTTCTTTTGAAGTTTCTGATTCCAAGATATATCATAAAGCATTGGATTCCACTATCAATCAGTGGTATTACAATTCTCGTATCGATCGAATGACTTCATGAGATATTGTTGTCAAATCTGGTATACCACAGGGATCACACACTGGGCCAAATTTACCTTGAAACTTTGTAAATGCTACATGTTCTCATTTCCTCATGTTTGCTGAAAATCTTTATACCCCCGCGTATAATTATAATAGAAAAAAATACATTGATAATTATAAAAGGAAAAATACGCTTTATTGTGAGGGAAGAACATTTCAGCCTCAACGTTACATATAATCTCTTGAAAATCAACACTAACACAGTAGTCTTTTTTGGATTTTTTTAAATGTCAATGTAACTCTCGCGTATGTTTTACAGATTGGAGGGTGGAATAGTGGCCACCCATCCACCCTACATATAAAATTTTATTTAAATCACTGCCACTCTTATAGTTTCTCTTATAGTAATTAACTAACACCGTTATTTTTTGAATTTTGGAGGCGTTTACTTCGTCGTACATTTTCGATTTTTAAATAAAGAAATTTGTAATTAGCGACCAGGTTGACCTGTTGTACACCCCTCTATTTGAAACCTTTCAGATTTAGTACAATATATATTCCTGCGATATTGATAATTTAAGTACAGTTTGATAATGATTACATTGTAATTGAAACTAGTCACGAGAAATGAAAAAACATAAATGGTATAAAAATGTTAAGTGTTTTCTTTATTTAAAAACCGTTAATTTTAATTTTCAAGAATTTTAAAGTAGTATTGTGGCTTAAATTTACGTGTATATGTAGGGTGGGTGGGTGGCCTCAATCCCACCCTCCAGTTTTAACAATCTAAACAACGATTTCTTTAGAAGAGATTGGCAAAAAGAAAGATTTTTTGTAATAAATTATATGTAAATTTTACAATTGTTCTCAACCAATGTATTAATAGATTTTACTGACTGGAGATGAGATGATCTCGCGCTTATGTTTCTCAGATTAGAGGGTGGGATAGTGGCCACCCACCCACCCTACAAATACACATAAATTTAAGTCACAACACTGCTTGTAAACGCTTGAAGTTCAGAATTATATCAATGGTCGTTTTTTTTGGAAACTAAAAGAGTGACGGTGATTTGTATTAAATTATATTCATAGGGTAGGTGGGTGTCCACTAATCAACCCTCTAATCTATAAAACATATGCGAGAGTTATACTGACCTCTAGTCAGAAAAATTTATGCACAAACTGGTTGAAAAGAATAAGAAGGTTTATATATGATTAATTACATAATTCCTTTTTTTTGTGCATTTTATTCTTAAGGAATCGTGGATTTAAATTGTTGAAATTGGAGGGTGGGATAGTGGCCACCCACCCGCCCTATATATATACGTAAATTTAAGCCACAACACTGTTTTTTAACTCTTGAAAATCAAAATTTACTCAGTGTTGGTTTTTTGTTTTTTGGAAACTAAACGAGTGACAATGATTTAAATAAAATTATATATGTAGGGTGGGTGGGTAGCCACTATCCCACCCTTTAATCGGCAAAAAATACGCGAGAGTTATACTGATCTGTATTGAGAAACATCTATGCGCAAACTGATTGAAAAAAATAAGAAGATTCATATATGATTAATTATAAAATTCTTTTTTGTGCATTTAATTTTTTAATATTCGTGTTTTAAATTGTTGCAACTGGAGGGTAGGATAGTGGCCACCCACCCACCCTACATAAGCACATAAATTTAAACAACAACATCGCTTTTAAACTCTTGAAGATCAAAATTGACTCAGTTTTGTTTTTTGTTTTTATTTTGGAAACTGAACGAGTGACTGTGATTTAATTAAAACTATATATGTAGGGTGGGTGGATGGCCACTATCCCATTCTTCAATCTGTAAAACCTACGCGAGGGTTATACTGACTTCTAGTCAGAAACATCTATGCACAAACTGGTTGAAAAGAATAAGAAGATTCATACATAATTTATTACAAAATTATCCTTTTGTTCATTTTATTCTTTTTTTGTGTATTTAATTTTTTAATATTCGTGTTTTAAATTGTTGAGACTGGAGGATGGAATAGTGGCCACCCACCCACCCTACATATAAATACTACTTTTAAACTCTTAAAGATCAAAATTATCTCAGCGGTCCTTTTGAAGGAGTAACAATGATTTAAATTTATAAAATTGTATTTGTAGGGTGGGTGGGTGGCCACTATCCCACCCTCCAATCTGTAAAACATACGCGAGAGTTACACTGACCTCTAGTCAAAAACAGCCATGCACTGACTGGTTGAAAAGAATAATATTTATATATAATTTATTATAAAATTCTCTTTTTGTGTATTTTATTTTTAAATAATCGTGGTTAAAATTGCTAGAATTGGAGGATGGGATAGTGGCCACCCACCCACCCAACATGTACATGCAAATTTAAGCCACAACACTGTTTTTAAATGCTTGAAGATCAAAATTAACGGTGTTGTTTTTTGTTTTTTTTTTTAAACTGAAAGAGCTGCAGTGATTTAAATAATATTTTATATGTAGGGTGGGTGGGTGGCCACTATCCCATCCTTCAATCTGTAAAACATACGCGAGAGTTACACTGGTTTCTAGTCAGCAACATTTTTGCACAAACTTGTTCAAAGGAATAAGAATATTTATAGATGATTAACTAAAACATTCCTTTTTTTGTGTATATTATTCTTAAGGAATCATGGTTTAAATTGTTGGAATTGGAGGGTGGGATAATGGGCCACCCACCCACCCTACATATACATGCAAATTTAAGCCACAGCACTGCTTTTAAACTCTTGAAGATCAAAATTAACTCTTTGTTTTTTTGTTTTTGGAAACTTAAGCAGTGACAGTGATTTGAATAAAATTATATATGTAGGGTGGGTGGGTGGCCACTATCCCACCCTTCAAACTGTAAAACATATGCGAGGATTTTACTGACCTTCAGTCAGAAAAATTTACGCACAGAGTGTTTGAAAAAATAAGAAGATTTATATATTATTAACTACAACATTCCTTATTTTGTGTATTTTATCTTTAAGGAATCATGGTTTAAATTGTTGAAATTGAAGGTTGGGATAGTGGCCACCCACCCACCCTACATATACACATAAATTTAAGCCACAACACTGCTTTTAAACTCTTGAAGATCAAAATTAACCCATTGTTTTTTTTTAAACTAAACGAATGATAGAACTTTCAATAAAATTATATATGTAGATGAGTGGATGGCCACTATCCCACCCTCCAATCTGTAAACTATACGTGAGAGTTATACTGACCTCTAGTCAGAAACATCGCAAACTGATTGAAAAGAAAGATTTGTATATAATTTATTACAAAATTGTTATTTGTGCATTCTTTTTTAAGGAAATTGTGATATAAATTATCGAAACTGGAGGGTGGGATAGTGGCCACCCACCCGCCCTACATATACTCGAAAATTTTAGCCATAAAACTGCTTTTGAACTCTTGAAGATTTAAATTCACTCCGTGTTGGTTTTTGTTTTTTTTGGAAACTAAACGAGTAACAGTGATTTAAATAAAGTAATATATGTAGGGTGGGTGGGTGGCCACTATCCCACCCTCCAATCTGATTAAAATATTGAATTAAATAAGATTTATATATGATTAATCATAAAATTCTTATTTTAAGCATTTTATTTTAAAGTAATCGTGTTTTAAATTATTGAGATTGGAGGGTGGGATAGTGGCCACCCACCCACCCTACATAAACACGTAAATTTAAGCGACAAAATTGCTTTTAAACTCTTGAAGATCTAAATTAACTCAGTGTTGTTTTGTTTTTTTATAAACTAAACGAGTGACTATGATTTAAATAAAATAATATATGCAGGGTGGGTGGGTGTCCACTATCCCACAATCCAATCTGTAAATCATTTGTGACAGTTATAGTGACCTCTCGGCAGAAACATTTATGCACAAACTGATTGAAAATAATAAGAAGATTTATATACGACTAATTATAAAATTCTGTTTTTGTGCACTTTATTCCAAGTAATCGTGGTTTAAATTGTTGAAACTAGAGTGGGATAGTGGACACCCACCCACCCTACATATGCACATAAATTCAAGCCACAACACCACTTTTAAACTCTTGAAGATTAAAATTGAGTTACACTGAACTTACATTGAACAACAATGCACAGACTTTTTGAAAAGGATAAGAGGATTATTATATGATTTATTACAAAATTCTTGTTTTTTGTGCATTTTATTTTTAAGTAATCGGGTTGTAAATAATTGGAATTGGAGGGTGGAATAGTGGACACCCACCCGCCCTACATATAAACGTGAATTTAAGCCACAATACTATTTTTATACTCTTGAAGATAAACATTAATTAATCAAAATTATCTCAGTGGTCGTTTTTTATTTTGGAAACTAAACGAGTGACAGTAATTTAAATAAAATTATATATGTAGGGTGGGTGGGTGGCCACTATCCTACCCTATAATCTGTGAAACATACGCGATAGTTATACTGACATCTAATGAGAAACATCTATGCACAAACTGGTTAAAAATGATAAGATGATTTATATATGATTAATTACAAAATTATTTTTTTTGTGCATTTTATTCTTAAGGAATAGTGTTTTAAATTATTGAAACTGGAGGGTGGGATAGTGGCCACCCACCCACCCTACATATGCATATAAATTTAAGCCACAACACTGCTTTTGAACTACTGAAGGTCAAAATTAACTTAGGGGTCGTTTTCTTTGGATATTAAAGAAGTGACAATGATTTAGATAAAATTATATATGTAGGGTAGTGGGTGGCCACTATCCCACCCTCCAATCTGTAAAAATACGCGAGAGTTATATAGAGCTCTAGTCAGAATCATCTGTGATTAATTACAAAATTCTTTTTTTGTGCATTTTATTTTTAAATAATCGTGGTTTAAATTGTTGAAACTAGAGGGTGGCCACTATTCCACCCACCCGCCCTACATATACACATAGATTTAAGCCACCAACACCACTAATAAATTTTTGAAGATCAAAATTGACTCAGTGTTGATTTTTGTTTTTTTTTGGAAACTAAACGAGTGAGAGTAACTTAAATAAAATTATATGTGTAGGGCGGATGGGTGGCCACTATCCCACCCTCTAATCTGTAAAACATACGCGAGAGTTATACTGACCTCTAGCCTGAAACATCTATGCACAGACTATTTGAAAAGAATAAGAATTTTTATATAAGATTAACTATAAAATTCTTTTTTGTGCCTTTTCTTCTTAAGAAATCGTGTCTCAAATTGCTGAAACTGGGGAGTGGGATAGTGGCCACCCACTCATCCTACATATACAAGTAAATTTAAGCCACAACACCGCTTTTAAACTATTGAAGTTCAAAATTGAGTGTTGATTTTAGTTTTTTTTGGAAACTAAACGAGTGACAATAATTTAAATAAAATTATATATGTAGGGTGGGTGGGTGGCAACTATCCTACCGTCCAATCTGTAAAAATACGCGAGAGTTACACTGACCTCTAGTGAGAAACATCTCTGCACAAACTGGTTGAAACGAATAAGAAGATTTATATAAGTTTAATTACAAAATTCTTTATTTGTGTATTTTATTCTTAGGGAATACTGTCTTAAATTGTTGAATCTGGAGGGTGGGATAGTGTCCACCCACCCACCCTACATATCCACATAAATTTAAGCCCAAACACTGCTTTTAAACTCCTGAAAATCAAAATTAACTCAGTGTTGATCTTTTGGAAACTAAACGAGTGACATTGATTTAAATAAAATTATATATGTAGGGTGGGTGGGCGGCCACTATCCCACCCTCCAGTATGTAAAACATACGCGAGAGTTATACTGACCTCTAGTTAGCAACATCTATGCACAAACTTGTTGAAAGGAATAAGAAGATTTATAGATGATTAATTACAAAATTCAGTTTTGGTGCATTTTATTTTTAAAATTATTGAAACTGGAAGGTGGGATAGTGGCCACCCATCCACCCTACATATGCACAAAAATATAAGCCATAATATAACTCCTTTGAAACTCTTGAAGGTGAAAATTGACTCAGTTTTGGTATTTGGTATTTTAGAAACTAAACGAGTGACTTTGATTTAAATTTAATTATAAATGCAGGGTGGGTGGGTGGCCACTGTCTCAATCTTCAATCTGTAAAACATACTCGAGAGTTACACTGGCCTCTAGTTAGAAACATCACACTGATTTAATTTTTTCTTTGCAACTCATTTTTTATTGTATTTTTTATTTTCGGCAAAATAAAAGCAAGTATAGAAGATTGTGGATATCGAAGAGGATACTAGCTCCCTCATCACCATAATCAAGAAAGGGTTTGAGTGGAAGAACACATTTAATTGTGAACTCCGCCCGGGCTTCTTTTGACCAAAATTTGATGTATGTTTTTTTAATTTTTTTTATTATTGTTAATTTGTTAATATGTATTATTTTAAAAAGAAGACCGAAGATAAATAAATAAATAATAACATTTCTGGCAGAAAGACCATGGGTCGATAGCCGTGAATAAAATCAGCTACAAATATTATTGTAAATACCTTATGTATAAAATAATAAATAAAGATGTTTGTCTCTCTCTCTAATAACATTTTTTAAAGAACCTTTTTTTTAGTAAATTTCATTTTTTTTATTTAATTGTTTAACGTCTTAAAAACTATTTTTCTAAGGAAATGTTAATTGATTTTTTGAAAAATTTCATTTTAAATGAAATTAAAAAAATTTATTTTGAAAGTTCTAAAAAGTTCCTTAAATAATACAATTGTTTTTGTTGTCGGAAAAATTTGTAATTTTTTTTAGAAAAACATTTAAAGAATAATTTTTTAGAGAAATTTTAAATTCAGGTTATTTAAATTTGTTCACGGTCGAGACATTCAACTGTTTTACCGTTATAAACTATAATAAACACAATATTAACTTAACCTTATAAATTTGTCTATTACTTATTCTATCGTACTCTTGACCTACCTCAATAAACAATGCAATGACCTCTCGTACTCCTGACCCGCCCGAACAAATTATACGTTGAGGTAGGTCAAGAGTACGCTGGAGTTTAAGCGGGAAAATAGCCGTTAGGTAAACGCATAGTTTATTGTCGTAGGTCAAGAGTACGTTCGGTTGAATAAATTGAAGAAAAAACAGCTTAAATTATTTGAATTTTTACCAAAAACAATTGAAAATTTCTGAAAACATATTTTAAAATTCACTTCAAACAGTCGACTGAAAAACAATTAAAGTTTGAATTTTAGATTTTAACTTGATTTAAATAAATTTGATTGTAGTAATCTAATTGATGCGAGATTTAAAAACAAAATAAAAATAAAGATTATTGCGAAAGTTATGGTCAAAAAAACTGAAAATAATAATATATATTTCATTATAGGAATCTACTGGTGCAAGAATTTCTTATAATGAGAATTTAAAATAATTTTCAACTATTTTTTTTATTATTCCTAAAATTTAAATGTAAATCAAAAAAAGTTTTCAACTGTTATTATATTATAAACATTAGACTAATGTGTATTTATAGAAAGTTTACAGCTGTTGTTTGAGATAGAATACTATTATTGTTTTTTTTTTATTTCAACTGTTTTTAACTGTTATTTTCTTAGTATATGTCATTTGTCAGCTGATTTTAAATTGCTTTTTTGGCTCTAATTAAAATTAAAATGTTTTATTAAGGAAAGAATGATTTTAACATTGTTTTATTAGCAATTTTTTTAAATTTAATATTAGTTAATTAATCAAATTTTAACTGGTTTTATGACGGAAATTTAAAAATGCTGTATATTAACAAACTTTTGTTTTCTCTTTCTTTTCAACTGTTTGGAATAAAATTCAATTGTTTTCTTCAACTGTTTTTAACTGTATTTTATTTTAGAAAATTCCATTTGTTTAACTTTAGTAAATTTATTTTTTTTTAATTCAAGTTTTTGAGCCATTTTTTTCCTATTTGAGATTTTTTCACTGTATGTATTTTTAAACAGTTTATAACCATTGTTTATAACAAAATTCAATTGTGGTTTTTTCAATTTTTTTAGCTCAGATTTTCAATTTTTAAGAAGAGAATGATTTTAACCTATTTCTCTTTGATTAGTAAATTTCATTTTTAGCTGTACTTTCTTTAATTCAATGTTTTTCTTATTTGTGACATTGTTTAATGTCTTGAAGAAATTTTGAATTATATATTATAAAGCAAGTTTAAAGGTAAGTTTTTAGCTAATTTAAAAAAAAAATTAATAGTTTAAGTGCACGGAAATATCATAAGTTTGTTTTGATAGCAAATATTTAAACGTCACACTTTCTTATTTTATTCAAAAACGTACCACCAAGTAAGAATTATGTAAGAATTATAATTATAATTTATTTATAATCTAAATCTTATATTAAATTCCTTTTTTAAACAAAAAAATACACTCTTCTCAATTTTACACGTTTAACAATTCTATTAAGTGGCCAAAGTATTGCACTTTATTTGTAGTTAAGTGAATGCTGAAGGGGTGAATAGTGTAATCTCGTGAATTGGTCTGGCGCGAAGATGTAAAAACGTGTTCTAGACGTGTTAAAACCTTGGCACGTGTTCAATTTCCCGGATTGCGGGATGTAGGGCTTAATCCTGAACCGATGCTCTTATTTTAATTGAAACCACAAACCTATAGGGATGCAAATATATTTTTTGTAATATTTCGCAATAATTATATACAATAAGATATGGTCATCTATCATTTGTCAAATATTAAAACTAAAAAAAAATGTTTTTGTTATTTCAACGTATATTATTATAATTAAAATTTAAAAAAATATAAAACTTTTTAACTTTGTTTGTATAACAGTGACTTTATTGAGTGACTATAGTTTCGACAATTTTAACTTGTCATTATCAAACTAGAAACTTCTAGTCACTCAATAAAGTCAGTGTTATACAAACGAAGTTAAAAGGTTTTTTATTTGTGTAGAATAATGTATAACGAAGTAGCAGCCTCCATCGTTAACAGTTTAAAAAAATATGTTTTTGTTATTTCAACCTATGAGAAAGGTAATAGAATAATAATAGAAATAAAAATAGTAGATTATAGTAATAATAAAAACGCGGTTAAATTCCTATTTTCACTGTTTCTATATGTATTAATGCTTAAATAAAAACAGTGAAGAAAGGAATTTATCAGCGTTTTTATTAGTAACAAATAATTTACTATAACGACCTAAAAGAATTACAAACATTTTATTAATTCATTTAAAACTTTTCTCTGGACTTTTATTTAATATCCAAAGAATAATGTATAAATCTATTGTGATATAGGGTTTCCTCTCTGTTTTAATTCATTTTGTTATTATAGTTTAGTTTAGTTTCGTTTAGTTTATTTACTTTACAAGTCCTACAAAAAAAAATATACAAAATAAGATAATAAGATACATTTACAATAACTTGAATTTAGATGATATGTTTAATTAAGTGATGAATGAGAAAGTCATTCAAGAAAAATTATGCTGTAAATAAAATTAATGCAGTGTGTTGTGGCTTAACGAATAAAAGTCCATAATATAGTACATTCAAAGCCATTACTGAAAACCGCATATGTTGTCTGTTATTTCCAGGTATTACGGCTTTAATTCCAGTAGGTGGCATATAATATTTATGGCGAATGTAATGCATTTGCATTTCGAGCACGTATTTCAGAACTTTAATTTTCGCAACGTTATTTCATCTGTTATTACTAATTTATTTATTATTAATGAAAATATGATTGTAATAAACTAACAAACTACTAAATTAAAATACTTACTAAGTACTTATTTACGACAAAAATATTATACAATAAATTTTAATATATTCCAGAGGTACAACCTTTGTTTCGACTGTTGAAGGACATTAACAAGTGTGTCAAAATTTATCTCATATTTTTGTGGATTGGGTGTTAGGGGTAAAAATGTAATAAGTATTTTAATTTTGTGTTTATATCATGATTTATCACGCAGTAACATTCGTAACCATAGTTATGATTACGATTAAAACTAAAATTAAATAAGACTGAAATATGAATATATTATTAAAAGTATATATCTGAAAGTGAAATAGAAGTATCTTATCGTCTATTGCTATCTTTTAATCAATTGCCAATCAATAAAAAAGTATTCAAAATTCGTTATTGTGTTATTATGTTCCCCTCTTGACACTCTAATCTAATATTCCAGAATCAAGGGTTATAATGGATGATCATTACAGTCCAACATATACAGATTTTTTTAATAGTCAAGATGGAAACGTTACTTCAAAATGTTTATACAATTACATAACATATCCTAAAAGTATTCTATCTTTTTTAATTATTAAAAATAATATTTTGTCTATTACTCCAATATGTTATTAGTCATCTATCATCTATCCCTTACAGTCTCGATGAGTGTTATGTCATTATCTGTCACCTGTCATCTACCATATGTCATCTGTCATCTATTACTTTTGGCTCTAACATGATAATGTTATTCATCATCTGTCATCTGTTAAGTGACATTTGCCAACTGTGGTCTGTTAAATCATCCTTTTTTGTAATTGCGATATACAATGAATGTGTCAGTTATAGTTTAGACAAATATCATCATTATTTCTACCAATTTGCCAATCATCTATCATTTAACATATACCACCTATCACTTGTCATCTGCTATATGTCATCTGTCATCTAGCATCATCCAACACTTGTGGCTGCAATTTGTCATCTTCCATCTGTTATTCTATCATTTGTAATATGCCAAGTAACACCTGTTATCTGTCATTTTGCTTATCAATTGTAATCTATAGTCTATCATCTGATATCTGACATGTCGAATATAGTTTAGACAAACACTATCATTATCTGTACAAATTTTCCAACCATCAATTATTTATCAAAAATCATCTTTTATCTGAAACTTGTCTTTTATCATCTATCACTTCTAGCTGTTATCTGTCATCTATTGTTTATCAGTTATCGTCTGCCATCTATCATTTATCATCTGTCATCTGAAGTTTTGTCTTACCAATTTCAATAGGTAGGTTATCTGTCATCTGTCAGTTATAGTTTTGACTTACGCCATCTTAATTTTTATAAATTTAACTATCAATATCTGTCGCTATTATAATCTGTAATACTTAAGTTTTTGCTCTAACGCTAAAATTTTTGTCTAAAATAAGTTTTGTGATTTTTTAATTTATTGTGTTATGCACCATATAGTAACTTGATTTAATTATTTCCAAGATCTTCTATAATAATATGTCATTTTTATGCATTATCCATGACCAGCTATTTGCTATCTGTCATTCATAATCATCTTTCATCTGTCAACTGATATTTTACAATTATCATATGTCATTTATTATTTGTCTTTTATCATTTGTCATCTGTTATTTTCCATTTTTCATCCGTCATCTGCTATTGTTTGTTGTATGTCATGTTATCTACAAACCACAATCTATCTTCTATTATCTGTCATCTGCCAATTACAGTTTTGATCAACACCACCATTATTTCTACAAGTTGGGCCATTATCTATCATTTATAACATATCATCTGCTTAACATATTATCTGTGTAAAGTCACTTGTAATTTGTAGTCAATAATCTATTACATGTTACTATTATCTATCACCTACAATCTATAACATATCATCTGTCATCTTTCATCTGTCATCTATAATCTGTCATCTCTCATCTTTTATCTGTCATCTGTAATCTCAGTCATCAGTTATTGCACACATCAGTTTCAATCTATCATATATGACATGACATATAATAGATTAGTTAGAGTTGACCAACGCCATCATAATTTCTAGAAAATTTAGTAATTATTTGTCATTTATCATATATCATCTGGTACTTATAACTTGTCATCTGTCATTAGTAATCTTTTATTTTTCATCTGCCAACTGTTAAATTTGATCTGTCATTTATTATCTGACTTATACGATCTTGTAATCAATTTTCAATCAAGAATATTTAAAATGAAAGAAACGTCAATCTGTCAAACTGACAAAGTCAGTAAAAATACTCAAAACTTTGAGCAAAAATGTTGTATAAGCAGCCAAGAATAGCGACAAAGGAACTGAAGGTGACCATCCTGTCTGCTTAAACAATGGGTGTGAGTGGAAGAACACAAAAAGTGAACTCAAGTATTTTCGTGTGTGACCGAAATTTCTGTAAAACTGAAAATTTTATATTTGAATATATTATGTACAATAAAATATTGATTTCTCAGTGTTAATGTAAAAATTAAATATGTTTGAATCAATCTATAAATTGCTGAGAATTTTTATCTTATAACATGTAATCTGTTATCGGTTACAGTTACAGCTATTATTATTTCTACATATTTGACAACCGTGTTATTTATTATATATCATCGGTCACTTGTGACCTGAAAATATCATCTGCCATCTGCCATCTGTCATCTGTAATCTGTCATCTGTCACCTGTCATCTGTCATTTGTCATCTGTCAAATGTTATCTGTCATCTAATATCTATCATCTGCCACCTGTCATCTATCATCTGCTATTAACACTTTAGATGTACGCCATTATTATTTGTACAAATTTGGCAATCCTCTGTCACATATTATTTCTCATCTCTCACCTGATTTGTGTTATCTGTCAACTGTTAATTATCCCTCTCATCTATCATCTCTCATCTGTCATTTTGACCATCAATTGAAAACTATCATCCAACATCTATACCTGTTCTTTCGGCTTTGGAAATCGTGTGTCATTTTCACCTGTCATGTGTCATCTTTCATCTATCATTTGTCATTTTTCATCTAACATCTGTCTTCTTCTCTCATCCATGCTTACAATTAATTGCCAATCAAGAAAGTTCAAAATTGGAGAAACAACAATACCGTCTTTTTTATGTTCATATAATTATTAAAAATGTCTGTTATCTGTCAGTTGCAGCTGTCCGATGCTATTATTGTTTCCAGAAATTTCGACATTAATCTGTTATTTATCATACACCATTTGATACTTTTAATTTTATATCTGTCATTTGTAATCTGTTATTTGCCACTTGCTACTTGCCATCTGTCATTTGCCATATGACATTTATCATCTGTTAACCTGTGTCCTGTCATTTATTATTTGACTTATGATGTCAATTTTCAATCAATAAAGATTTAAATGAAATAAACGCTTTTGTTGTCTTTATAATTTTCATGTAATAATTAATAATGTCATAGAACAATTAAACATTCTATTAAAAGTTGAGAAATTTTATCTGATAAAATGTAATTTAAAACTAAATAAAATATTAGGTCATTAAATATTTTGTACATTAATTTTTAAGTTATATAATTTCTGTCAGTTATGACAGTTAATATTTTGATTAATTCTATCATTAGTTTTACATATTTTCCACGTTGTCACCTATCATGTGATATTTGTTAACTGTCATCTGTAACTTATCGCTTTTATCTATCATCTGTTATCTGTCATCTGTCATTTTATCCACCAATTGCAAACCATCATCTAATATCTGTTATCTGTCATATTGAAATTATAGTTTCGATCAAAGCCACTATTTTTTTACAACTTTGACAATTGTCAGTTATTTTACACCCATCGTCTGTCGTTTGTCATGTTTCATCTGTCATTCATCTTCTCTCATTTATTATCAGTTTTCTATGGTTTGTCATCTTTCATTTGATCTTTGACTTCTATCATCTTTAAATTCATGCTCAATCAAGAAAGTTTTAAATTTGAGAAAATTGCCTTCGTAATGTTTTTATAATAATTGAATCTGTCATATAACAATTGAACATTCTAAAAACAGTTGAATTTTTGCATTAAATAGCAGGTTATTTTAACAAATGTCTATCAACTACAAATGGTAATTTTTGTCATTTGAGCAATGAATTAATTATTTCAACAAATTTGTCTGTCATTCATCATATATCATTTGTTACCCGTCATCTGCTATCTGTCATCTATCATCTATCATCCGTCAGTGACAATAACATCATTACTTTTTCTAAATAGTTGGCAATCCTGTGTCACTTACCATATTTCATCTAGCGGCTGCCATTTGTGATCTGTCATCTAAAAACTATCATCTGTGCCTCTTATCTATAATTTGTCATTTTTAATTAACCATTTACTATCTGCCATTTGTCATCTATCATCTGTCATCTATCAACTGTCATCTGTCATCTATCATTTGTCATCTGCCATCTGTCATCTATCATTTGTCATCTGTAAAATGTTATCTGTAACCTATCATTTGTGATTTATCTGTCATTTTTCATTTGTTATTTGTTATCTACCATTTGTCATTTACTATCTGTCATCTATCAACTGTCATCTATCATTTGTCATCTATCAACTGTCATCTGGCATCTGTCATCTATCATTTGTCATCTGTCATCTGGCATATGTCATCTCTCATCTATCTTATATATATGATTTCTATCGTCTTTCAATTAATTTTTAATTAAGAAAGTTTAAAATTAGAGAAACAACATTTCCGTCTCTTTAATATTTCTACAATAATTGAAAATGTCATGTAACAATTGAACATTCTAAGAACTGTTGAATTTTTGCACTAGATAGCAGGTTATTTAAAATTAAAAACCAAATGTCTATTAACTACAAGTGATGATTTTTCTCATCTTATTATCATTATTTGAACAAATTTTTATCAAATATCATTTGTCACCTGTCATCTGATATCTAGCATCAATCAACTTTTATTTGTCAGCTATCATACGTGAGTTATTATAATATTTTTATTATTTTTTATAAAGTTGGCAATCCTGTGTCACTTATAATTTTCCATCTGTCATCTGCCAAATGTTATCCCCTGTGGCTGTTATCTATCATTTATTTTGTAATCTACCATTTGTTATCTCTCATCTGTCATCTCCCATATGTTAACTGACGTCTATCATCTGTCATCTATCATCTCAAACATCTGAAACTTGCATTGACAAATGTTGTCATCTATCTGTCATCTGTCATCTTTCATTTGTTATTTGTTATATGTCATTTGTCATCTGTCGTCTGCCATCTGCTATCTGTAATTTATCATAGATGCTTTTTATCCATCAACTGCAATCCAATGTTTGAATTATATTAATTGTTAATAAAGAAAGCTTAAAATTAGAGAAACGCCATTATGTAAGGACTTTATCTAATCAGTATCAATAAATATATTATTATTATCTGTGTCTTCTTAATGGTTATGTAATAATTGGTTATGTTACAAAACAATTGAACATTCTGAAAATCGTTTAGAATTGTTACTAATTGGCTGAAATTAATTTTAAATTATAATTGAAATTTTGAAAAATCATTTTTATGTATTTGTTTCTATATAATAGAAATATTTCAAAGAGCGTAGTTAAAAACAATGTGTAAATGATTTGAATTGAGGTGAGAGCTGTTGGTTAAGAATAAAATAAATAATTATTGGATTTTCTAAAAACAGTTCATTAATTATTAAATACATCTAAAAGTTGCAATAACCAACAAACAATCTAACCAAGATCATCTTTTATCTGTGATCTATCATCTTTTAGTTACAGTTTCACCATTTTAATTTTTACAAATTTGTCACCCGTCTCCTGCCATGTGTCGTCTGTTACTTGTCGCGGTCGTCTGCCATCTGTTATCTGTCACATGTCATCTGACATCTGTAAATTCAGCAATTTATTTATTAATTCTTCGAAATTGTTGCCAATTTAAGCGAGATCTGTTATTTATCATCAATCATCATCTGGTTACAGTTTCACCACGATTATTTTTACAAATTTTTGCTTTGTCACCTGCCACTTGTCGCGGTCATCTGTCACCTGCCTTCAGTTATTTGTCACCTGTCATCTGTCATATATCAACTGTCATCTCTCATCTGTCATCTATGATTTGTCATCTGTCACCTGTTATCTGTCTATTGTCATAGATAAGTTTCGATGAACACCACTATTATTTCTACAAATTTGGTAATCCTCTTTCCTTTATAACATATCATTTGTCATCTATCACCTGATTTCTGTTAACTCTCCACTGTATCGCTCTGATCTATCATCTGTTATCTGTCATCTCTCATCAGTTGCAATATATCACCTAATATCTGTTACTTGTCATATTTAAGTTACAGTTTTGATGGAAGCCATTATTATGTTTACAACTTTGACAATCGTCAGTTATTTTTCACCTATTATCTATCGTTTGTCATTTTTTATCTGGCATCTATCTTTTCTCATTTATCATCAGTTTTTTATGATCTGTCATCTTTCATCTGATTTTTGACTTCTATTATCTGTAAATTAATGATCAATCAAGGTAGATTAAAATTGGAGAAACAACATTGCTGTCTTCTTAATGTTTATATAATAATTAAATATGTCAATATAACAATAAAACATTCTAGAAACAGTTGAAATTTTACAATAGATGGAAGTTTTAAAATGAAGAAAAAAAACTAATGTCTATCAACTACAAATGGTATTTTTTCTCATTTGAGCAATAAATTAATTATTTCAACAAGTTTTTCTGTCATTCATCATTTATCATTTGTTACCTGTCATCTTTATGATGTATATCACGTTTCAGAATTTCGGTTTGTTGATATGGTTTCTGCAAACAGGTTTCCCATGTGGTAGTGGACCTCCCTTGTTACCTGTCATCTGCTATCTTTCATCTATCATATTTTATCTCTCATTTATCATCCGTCAGTGACAATAACATAATTAATTTTTCTACAAAGTTGACAATCCTGTGTCACTTATCATATTTCATCTGTCGGCTGCCATCTGTCACCTGTCATCTAAAAATTATCCTCAGTGGCTGTTATCATTTGCAATCTGCGATTTATTATCTACCATTTGTAATTTGTTCTCTGTTATCAGTCATCTACTATGAGTCATCAGTTATCTATCATTTGTCATCTGTCATCTATCATTTATCATGAGTCATCTATCGTCTATCTTCTCTCATTTATCATCAGTTTTCTATGATCTGTCATCATTCATCTGATCATTAAATTAATTGTTAATCGAAAGAAAGTTTAAAATTGAAGAAACAACATTGCTATATTCTTAATGTTCATATAATAATTGAATATGTCATATAACAATTGAACATTCTATAAACAGTTGAATTTTTGCACTAGAAAAGTTATTTAAAATTTAAAAAAAAACAAATTTCTATCAACTACAAATGGTATTTTTTTAAATTTGATCAATGAATTCATTATTTTAACAAGTTTGTTCCCTGTCATCTGCTATCTGTCATCTATCATCTTTTATCTCTCAACTATCATCTGTCAGTGACAATAACATAATTAATTTTTCTACAAAGTTGACAATCCTGTGTATTTATCACATTTCATCTGTCAGCTGCTATCTGTCGTTTAAAAACTGTCCTATGTGGATGTTATGTATCATTTGCCATTTGTAATCTACGATTTATTATCTGCCATTTGTCATCTACTATCTGTTATCTATCATATACCATTTGGCATCTATCATTGTCATAAATCATCTGTCATCTGTAATCTATTATCTGAACTAGTCACCTGTCTTTTGTCATTTATCTGTCGTCTGTTATCTTTCATTTGTTAATTGTTATATGTCATTTGGCATCTACCATCTGTATTCTGCATCTGTTAACAACTGCAATATATTATCATCTAATTTCTAAAATGGAGAAACTTCATTGCAGTCTTCCTAAAGATTATGTAATAATTGATTATGTTATAAAACAATAGAACATTCTAGTTAGGAATTGTTTCTGTCAACTGCTATCTGTCATTTGTAATCTTTTATCTCTCATCTATCTTCCGTTAGTTACAATAACCTCATTCATTTTTCTACAAAGTTAGCAACCCTCTGTCACTTATCATATATCGTCTACCATCTGTCATCTGTCATCTGTTATCTAAAAACTATCCCCTGTGGCGGTTAGCTATCATTTGTTATTTGTAATCTACCATTTGTTACTTATCATCTGTCATCTGCCATCTCTTATCTGTCATCCACCATCTCTCATTTATCATTTGACATCTGTCATCTGTCATCTGTTATCTGTTATCTGTATCCTGTCATGTCATTTATCATTTATCTGTCATCTGTTATGTTTCATTTGTTATTTGTTATCTGTCATTTATCATCTACCATCTGTTATCCGCATCTGTTAACAACTGCAATTTATTATCATCTAATAATTAGATTATCTTTCATCTAACTTTCGTCAATATTTTGTCACTTGTCACCTGCCATTGATCATCTGTCACTTGGGGCGGTCATCTCTCACCTGTCTCCTGCCTTCTGTCACATGTCATCTGTCATGTGTAAGTTGTTGCAGTAATTTGAGATATATTTCTTCACGATTAATTAATTTCTCACTTAACCCGTGGTGAAACATAACATAACATAACTCCTTGAGAATGACCAACGGTCGAAACTAGTCGGAGAAATATAAAAATAGTGAAACATAACCAAGTGCTTAATTAATCCTTTTATTAATATATTTCTTCTATTAATTCTTCAAAAACATGGCTGATTTCATCCAGTTCGAAGTTCATCTGTTATTTATCATCCATCATTAGTTTTACAAATATTTCAATGCTTTGTCACTTGTTACCTGCCATCTGTCATCTTTCATTGGTTATAGTTATCTGTCACCTGTCATCTGCCATCTGTTAACTGTCACCTATCACCTGTCATCTGTCATCTGCCATCTGTCTTCTGACATCTGTTATATGTCATGTGTCATCTATAACAGCTGTCATTTTTTAAATACTTTCTAATCGAGTATTCTTCTTACGTTTGTTACCTGTCATTTTTCATCTGTCACTTATCGCGGTCATCTCTCACCTATCACCTGACATCTGTTATTTGCCACATGTCATCTGTCATGTGTAAGTTGTTGCAGTAATTTGAGATTTATTTCTTCTTTTAATTCTTCAAAAATGTATCTGTTATTCATCATCTATCATCCGTTAGTTACAGTTTTACCATCATTATTTTTACAAATTTGTCAATGCTTCGTCATCTTTCACTGGTTGCGGTCATCTGTTACCTGTCAACTGCTATCTGTTATCTGACATCTGTCATCTATCATCTAACATCTGCCATCTGTCATCTGTCATCTGTCATCTATCATCTGTCATATGTCATCTATCATTTTATAAATACTTTTTAATCGAGTATTCTTCTTACGTTTGTTACCTGTCATCTGTTACTTGTCGCGGTCATCTCTCACATGTGACCTGACATATGTTATCTGTCATCTGTCATGTGTAAGTTGTTGCATTAATTTGAGATTTATTTCTTCTTTTAATTCTTCAAAAATATGTCATATTTAAACAAGTTCATCTGTTATTTATCATCTATCATCCGTTAGTTACAGTTTCACCATCGTTAGTTTTACAAATTTGTAAATGCCTTGTGACCCGTCATCTGCCATCTGTCATCTTTAACTGGTTGCGGTCATCTATCACCTGCCATCTGTTAACTGTCACCTGTCATCTATCATCTGCCATCTGTTAACTGCCATCTTTCATATGTTATGTGTCATCTATGTCATTTGTGATTTTTAAATACTTTTAAATTGATTATTATCTTACGTTAATTATTTTTCATTTGTCATATGTCACTTGTCGCGGGCATCTCTCACCTTTCACCTGACATCTGTTATCTGTCACATGTCATCTGTCAGGTGTAAGTTGTTGAAGTAATTTTGAGATTTATTTCTTCTTTTAATTCTTCAAAAATATGGTCGATTTAAACAAGTTCATCTGTTATTTATCATCACTCATTCGTTAGTTACAGGTTCACCATCGTTAGTATTGCAAATTTGTCAATGGCTTGTTACACGTCATCTGCCATCTGTCATCTTTCACTGGTTGCGGTCACCTGTCATCTGTCACCTGTCATTTGTCATCTGTCATCTGCCATGTGTTAACTGTCATCTGTCACCTGTCATTTGTCATCTGTTATCTGTCATTTGTCATCTGTTATCTGTCACCTGTCACCTGTCACTTGACATCTGTCATCTGTCACCTGTCACCTGTCACTTGACATCTGTCATCTGACATTTGACATCTGACACCTGTCACCTGTCATCTGTCATCTGTCATCTGACACCTGTCACCTGTCATCTGTCATCTGATATATGTCATGTGATATCTACATCAGTTGTTATTTTTTAAATACTTTTTAATGTCACTCGAATATTCTTCTTACGTTTGTTAGATGTTTATTAATCTCAATTTGTTTGATCACAAAATTAAACGAAAGGAAACATTAAAGGATATTATTACATTACATATTACATATTACATTTTTTTTAAATTTTGCTTATATTGATTATAATTATATACTAAATTAATATTTCTTCAAATATGACATCGGCATGCGTCTTTATTGTTTTCGTGTCCAATTCTGTTGGACTTTATTAGATAGTTATTATTTTCTAAACGTTCCTCCTTGTATATTGTTTAAAGGACTTATTTTGTGATTTTATTGTTTTTTCTGAAAGTAAATATAGAGGACATCTGTATTTTTCTATATTTACAATAGCAAAACTTCGGTTTTCCTGTCTTCAACTGCGCTATCCTGATGAGATCCAAAATAGATCCAAACCCGTTTCGTGGTTGTTGTTGGTAGGAAAACAATAATTCAATGACGTAATTTCAATAAAATATTGTATATTTTTTATTTTCTAAACATTTTCTCTCATATTTTAGTATGCCAGTACCAGCATGTATCTTGGGTTGTCTACTTATATAAATTTAGCGATGACCTAATTCTATTCAACATTTTGTCTTTAGGCTCTAAAATTTAAAAAAAAGAAGCATTTTAAAAGCATGTTTACACGGTGAGTTTTTAATGAACCATAGAAATTTTATGCACCTGATAAAACAAGATTTATCTTATTTTTAATAAGGTCGGTAAGAAATTTGACCTACTTTTATCATCCAAAATATTAATCTACTAAACGTTGTGTATCACAGTTTAATCTATTACACTGGTTAGTATATATTGGTCTAGTCATTTAAAATATGTTGTCATATTCTATCAAAAATATTAAATGATATGAACAAAAGTTTTTTTTTATCTTCCACGTTAATCTTCATTAATAATTTAATTAGATTGATATATTTAAACAAATGCTATTATTTAGAAATCAACCACTAGATTTTTATATTAATTATATTCACCAATGTGGTTTTATGCTCGGAAACGTCGTCAGGGAAATAAGTGAAACAATCAGGAGCTCGCTGCGATCTGACTGTAGCTATACACGTCCCTTTCTCATCACTGTATAAGCCGGGGAAATCAAAAAAAGAAAATAATAATGAAAGAATATATCCCACATAATATATACAATAAATAATGTATATAGAGAGCACTTAAATAGGTTTTACTTTAACTGGCGAGGCACTATCATTTTTTTTTTATAATAAGCTCATATAAACACACTGTATATATTCACTCTGATGCGGCACTGGGATTCACCAAATTTCTCGTAGTAGTCTTATGTTACACGTTTTTATTTTTTAGTTGTAGTCTTTTGTTTTGTTGCGGAGCAGGATAAATCCATCGTCTCAGTCTCTTAGCGTAGTGTGTATACGTGTAAGTTGTATGTGTGTACGTGTGTGGGTTTCTTCAAAATGCGACCACCGATCTTTGGGAGTGCACTACTCCTGTGATTATGAGAAGGGTATGGAAGGAGTATAGTCTTTCAAATGAAAATATGTTAATGATTTTGGTCGATATAAATGTAATGTAAATGAAAGTACTTTCCCTCTATATTTATTTATTAATATCCTTTAGTTATATTACAAAGTAGTTTTTTTACATAGGCATTACTTGTGTACGTTTCAGTCAGTCCAGATTGCTAAGATACGGCAGGTGAAGTAACATACTCTGAAGACATAGCCATGGATAATGATGGTTGCAAATTTCTAACAGATTTTCCGTTGCAAGGCTATACTTTGACTTTTGAAGGAGTAGTGCTGTCTGAGTGAACGACCTGTTTATTTTTTTTAAAGGGGGAAGGAAAAGGGGGTAGATATGTAGGAAGGTGTGTGTAGATGTGGTATGATGGGTATAAGTAGGTGTGTGATGGTGTTTAGTGTGAGTATCTGCAGTCTTACTCTAACTACGTTCCTCTGTAAAGCTAGTTGTAGTTTTTTTGTGGATTTTTTTTAGGGGTTTTTATAGAAAGATAGTTAAAGATCACGGTCTCGTCGTCGGTTCGCAGGAGTCCACGCCGTTCAGCAGGGCTCGTCTCTGGTCGCTCGCGGTCGGGAGGCCCCGGCGGGTTTCCTCTTGAAGATCTCGTCCAGTGGAGTTGCCAGGGGGCCCTTCTTCACGCGTCCCCACCGTCCGCGACTGAAGATGCCCTCCAGCCGATACTTTAGTCAGATGTTATCGTGGCTCCTGTACTCCCTCATCTCGTAGTTGTTGTTCCCGTTGGGGTTCTTCGTTTGCGTCGGCGGCGAGGACAGCAGCGCCGCGCTCTCCGGCCGGATCAGGAGGCTCTCGCGTTCGCTTTCCGCGCTCTCGGTCCGGAGGGCGCCCGGCACCGCGCCGTTCACCCCAGGAAGCTCTAGTTCCGCCCTCAGTATCCGTATCTTCTGTATCATCTCGCGGATCTCGTAGCGCAGGATCCCTAGGAAGCATAGTTTTAGGAAAGCTAGGACGCAGTAGCCCAGTATCGCCAGCAGGGAGGCCGTGTTCCTCAGGTACGACTGCAGCTTTTCACTGCACCCGTCCGAGTGCAGTGTACACGTGCTGCTGCCGTTCACCGGCGGCTCCTTGCAACAGCTCAACGGGATCTCCCATCCTTTACTTTGGTTATAATCAGCTGGACCTAAAATCAAAATTAAAACAACACACATTAGTAATTTATTAATTTCAATTGATTAATAAATTATGACATATAATTCAGGTTTATAATTAATGACATGTAACTAAGTATCGATTTGATGTGGTATGCTGGAAAGCTTAACATAACCTTTTAAAGTATTCAGTTCAGTAAAAACGATAATGCCCACAGATAAGGTGTATATCTGAAGAAATGCTGCAAGAGCGTGCGAATTGATTTGTTCCTTTCTTGGCGAAGGTGTTTTATCGTACGATATGTGCGCATTTTGGTGTAAGCTCTTTAAAAGCGGTGATTTCTGCCTGAGCTACAAACAACACCCTGCAGGACCTAGAAAGTGCGACCACGATGATTTGATGAAAATGCTCGCTGAAAATTCGACACAAACGCAGAAAGAGCTTGCAGAACCTAGAAATTAAATTCCAAATGCCTACATGAGATGTAAAATATCCAGAAAGAAGGAAAATTCCGCATAAACTCTCTGAAACCAAAAAATATCAACGAGTGACAGTGTATCCTTTTCTGTCTAATAAGTCTATTATTAATAAACTATAAAATAGATAGATAGATAAAATTTACATAACAAAAATTATAAAGAATTGAAAATACATATACATATATACAAATACACATTTAGTGTGCAGAAAGAGATGTTTGTTAAATAAATTTAATCTAAATTTTGTTTATAATCAAGTAAAATTTAATGAAGCTCTTATATATGTTTTAAATGCTGGAGTGTGTTATAGTGGCCACCCACCCACCCTACATATATATTTAAAATTTAATCACTGATATACTTTTGGTTTCCAATAATCTCAACAGTAATACTACTATAGATTGAAGTAAAACTACTAACAGTGATTGAAGTTTAAAAAAAATGTATGAGTGGGTGGGTAACCATTCTTCATTTAAGAAATAATTCAAATAATATTCATTGCACTACACAAGTTATTAAGTTTCTAGAATCATTAAAATATCTATAATCTATGAACTTCTAAAATTTTTAAAATTTAATCATCTTAAGAATCATCAGAAGTATTTGAAACTGTATAGTTTTTTCTCTAAAATCTTTAAATTCTCTAGAACGTTCTGAATTTTTAATATCTTTAGAATTCTTTATTTATTTATTTATTTTTTAATTTCGTAAAAATTCTGAAACCTAAAGAATATTTAAATTTTATACAAATTTAAGACATATTAAAATTAATAGAATCTTTTTAATTTTTAGAATTATCAAAATCTTTAAAACCTTTGGAATGTTTAGTTTGTTATAAAATCTTAAAAATCTTTAGAATTATCAAAATCTGTATAATCATTCAAATCTTCGAAATCTTTACATTTCAGAATCTATAATATTTGTAGAATATTTCTTAGAATTTCTTTATTTTTTCAAATAGTTGAATTTTCAAAATCCTTATTTATTTTCTTTAAATTAAAATATTGAATTTTTAGATTTTTATATTTTAAAAATATTTAAAATTTAAAAGTGGAATAAGCTTACTGCATGCACGGTTTCCATTTCTCCAATCAATATAATTGCCAATTATCAACTGTCCACTGTAAAGTGTTAGTTGGCAATTGTTAAATGAAAAATATATGATAAGGTAAATTAGGAGAAATCAACTGTCAACTGTCAGTTGTTAAATGTCAACTGACAGTTAACTATTTGACTGTCAGTTGTTAAATATCAAACTTCAACTGTTAACTGTCAAATCTTAACTGTCAAATTTCATTTGTAATCTGTTAGTCGTTAACTGTCATATTTCAACTGTCAACTGTTAGTTTTTAAGTGTCAATTTTCAACTTTCGGTTACTAACTGTCAAATTTCAACTGACATTTGTTAACTATAAACGTTCAATATTCAACTGTCAATTACTAACTGTCCAATTTCAACTGGCGACTGTCAATTGTTAAGTGTCAAATTTCAACTGTAAACTGTCAGATGTTAAATGTCAAATTTCAACTGTCAACTGTTAATTATTAACTGTCAAATTTCTACTGTTAATTATTAACTGTCAAATTTAAACTATCAACTGTAAACTGTAACTTGTTAACTGTAAGTGTCATCTGTCTGTTGTTAATTGACAAATGTGCGTTGTAAACTCTTAAAAACATTCAACTGACAATATTTAACTGTCATATTTCAATTGACTTGTGTAAACTGGTTTCTTGTAATTGCACTAATAAATAAATAAATAAATAAATAAACTATTTACTATCAGTTGTTAATTGTCAAAATTTCAACTGTTAACTATCAGTTGTCAAATTTTAACAACCTTTATCTGTCAATTGATTACTGTCAGATTTCAAGTGTTAAATTTTAATTGTTAACTGTTACATTTCAACTAATAATTGTCAATGTCAGCTACCAAACATAAACTATACAGTCAACAGTCAATTGTTAATTGTCAAATTTCTCAACTGAAATCGTTACTATCATTTGACTGATGACTCCCACTGTCAGTTTTCAACTATTAATTGTTAGTTGTTGACTGTCAAATTTCAACTGTAAACTATCTGATGTTAAATGTCAAATTTCTACTGTTAACTATTAATTGTTAACTGTCAAATTTAAACTGTCAGCTATCAATTGTTAACTGTCAAGTGCCAGTTGTTAATTGTTAAATTTCAACTGTTGACCGTCAAATTTCAATTATCAACTGTTAGTTGTTAACTGTCAAATTTTAACATTCAACTGACAATCTTAAACTGTCAAATTTCAACAATCAACGGTCAGTTGTTAATTACCAAATTTCAACCGTTAACTGTCAGTTGTCAAATGTCAAATTTCAACCTTTATCTGTCAGTTGTTAACTGCCAAATTTGAACTGTTTATTGTCGTTTATTAACTGTCAGTTGCTAACTGTCAAATTTTAACTGTCAGTTCTTAAATGTCAAATTTCAACTATAACTGTCAGATGTTAAATGTCAAATTTTCACTGCCAACTATTAATTGCTAACTGTCACATTTCTATTGATAATTGTCAATTGTTGACTATCAAATTTAAACTGCCTGCTCGTCAACTGTCACTTGTTTACTGTCAACTGTCAGTTATTGATAGTCAAATTTCAATTGTCATCTGGTCAGTTTTTAACTGTCAAATTTCAACTGTCAGCTGTTAACTCTCAAATTTCAACATTCAACTGACAATTTTTATTTTTGAATTTCAACTATTAACTGCCAATTGTTAATTGTTAAGTTTCAACTGTTAAGTGTCAAATTTCAAATTTCAACAAACTTTATCTAGCAACTTTTAGGTGTTAACTGTCACATTGCAACTATAAACTCTCAGTTGTTAACTGTAATTGTTAGCTGACAAACATAAGCTCAACTGTCAACATTCAACTAGAAAAAATCAACTGTCAACTGTCAGTTGTAAATTGTCAAATTTAAACTGTTAACTGTCAGTTGTTAAATATCAAATTTCAACTGTTAACTGTCAGTTTAAAATGCTAACTGTCAGTTATTAAATATCTAACTTCAACAGCTAGCTGTCAAATTTCAGTTGTAATGTGTAAGTTGTTTACTGTCAACTGTCAGTTTTGAAGTGTCAATTTTTAACTGTCATTTTGTTAACTGTCAAATTTCAATAATCAACTGTCAAATTTTATTTGTCAACTGCCAATTATTACTGTCAGTTTTTATATGTCAAATTTCAACTGTTAACTGTCATTTATTAAATGTCAAATTCCAACTGTCAACTTTTAATTGTTAACTGTCAAATGTCTACTGTCAACTGTCAGTTGTTAACTAGTAAATTACAACTGTGAACTGTAACTTGTTAAGTGTCAAATATCAGTTGTTAATTGTTAATTATCAACTGTCCACTGCAAAACGCCAATTGACAATTGTTAAATGAAAAATATTTTATTATAAGGTAGACTACGAAAAATCAATTGTGAATTTAAACTGTTAACTGTCAGTTATTAAATAAAAAACTTCAACTGTTAACTGTGAATTATTAACTGTCAAATTTCAATTGTCATTTGTAAATTATCAAATTTAAACTGTTAACTGTCAGTTAATAAATATCAAACTTCAACTGGTAACTGTTAGTTCTTAACTGTCAAATTTCTGTTGTAATCTGTTAGTTGTTAACTGTCAAATTTCAACTGTCATTTCTTAATTATCAAATTTCAACAATTAACTGTCAAATTTCAATTGTCAACTGTCAATTGTTAACTGCCAAGTTTTTAATTTATTAACTGTCATTTCTTAATTATCAAATTTCAACAATTAACTGTCAAATTTCAATTGTCAACTGTCAATTGTTAACTGTCAGTTTTTAAATGTCAAATTTAAACAGTTAAGTGTCGTTTATTAAATGTAAACTTTCAACTGTCAACTATTAATTGTTAATTATCAAATTCAACTGTGTTGCCTAATGTCAAATTTCAACCTTTATCTGTCAGTTGTTAACTGTCAAATTTTAACTGTTGATGTCACATTTCAATTGTAAACTTTTAGTTTTTAACTGTCAAATTTCATCTGTTAACTATTAGTTGTCAATTGTCAAATTTCCACTTTTATCTGTCAGTGGTTAACAGTCAAATTTCAACTGTCAACTCTTAGTTGTTAACTGTAAAACTGTCCACTGTCAGTTTTTAAGTGTCAAATTTAACTGTCAAAGTTCAACAACCAACTATTAATTGTTAACTGTCAGTGTTTAAATGTCAAATTTCAATAGTTAACTTTCATTTGTTAAAAGTCAAATTTCAACTGTTAACCGTCAGATGTGAAATATCAAATTTCAACTATTAATTGTTAACTGCCAAATATCTACTGTCAACTGTCACTTGTTAACCTATTAAGCAATATCAAAAAAAAACCTGTCAACTGATAAGATAAAACAAACTGAAGTGATTTGATATTAAACACCAACGATTGCTGCAAAATAATATTTTAAACGACGAACTGTCAACTGTCAAATGTTAATTGTCATATTTCATCTATTGATCGTCAAGTTTTAACTGTTAATCACTAGTTAACTATTTTCAACTTTCAGTTGTTAACTGTCAAAGTTCAACATTAAACTGACAATCTTAAACTGTTAAATTTCATCAATGGTCAGTAGTTAATTGTCAGATTTCAACTGTTAACTGTCAGTTGTCAAATGTCAAATTTCAACCTTTATCTGTCAGATGTTAACTGTCAAATTTCAACTGTCCACTTGTAGTTGTTAACTGTCAAATTTCAACTGTCCACTGTCAGTTATTAAGTTTCAATTTTCAACTGTCAGTTGTTAACTGTCAACTTTTTTTATAGATATGTATTTCTATAAAATTATTAACTATCAAACTTCAACTGTTAATTGCTATCTGTCAGTTTTTAAATGTCAAATTTTAACTGTTAACTGTCATTTGTTAAATATCAAATTTCAACTGTTAACTCTTAATTAACATAGTTAATTAGTTAGATAACTGTCAAATATCTACTGTCAACTGTCAGTTATTAACTATCAAATTTCAATTGTCACTTGTTAACTTCTTAAGAAACATCAAAGAAAACTGACGACTGATAAGTTAAAAAACAAACTGAAGCGATTTGATATTAAACAGTGTTAGTTGAAATTGTCAAATTTCAACTGTTGATCGCCAAATTTCAATTATCAACCGTTAGTTGTTAACTGTCAAAGTTCAACTGTCGGTTGTTAACTGCCAATTTTCAACTGTCAAATTTCAATTATCATCTGACCATTTTAAACTTTCAACAATCAATTGTTAATTGTCAACTGTTAACTGTCACTTGTCAAATGTCAAATTTCAATATTTATCTCTCAGTGGTTAACTGAAAATTTCAACTCTCAGCTGTTAATTTCTTAACTGTCAAATATCTACTGTCAACTATTAGTTGTTAACTATCAAATTTAAACTGTCAACCGTCACTTGTTAGCCTCTTAAGCAACTAAAGCAATTTGATTTTAAACACTTACAATTTCTGCCAAATAATGTTTTGAACATTAAACTGTCAATTGTCAGTTATTAATTGTTAAATTTTAACGTCTTGGATTGTTAAATTTCAATTGTCAACTGTTAAACTTACAAATTTCAACAATCAACGGCCAGTTGTCAAATTTCAAATTTCAACCTTTATCTGTCAATTGTTAACTGTCAACTTTTAGTTGTTAACTATCAAATTTCAACTGTCAATTATTAACTGTTCAATTTCAACTGTTAGTTGTTAACTCTTAAACTTCACTCAATCAACTGACAATCTTAAACTGTCAACAATTCAACAATTAACGTTCAGTTGTTAATTGTCAACTGTTAACTGTCACTTGTCAAATGTCAAATTTCAATATTTATTCATCAGTTGTTAACAATCAAATTCAACAACTCTCAACTGTTAATTGGTAACTGTCAAATATCTACTGCCAACCATTAGTTGTTAACAATCAAATTTCAACTGTCACTTTTTAACCACTTAAGCAAGTGAAGTGATTTGATATTAAACACTTATAATTTCTGCAACATACTGTTTTGAACGTTGAACTGTCAATTGTCAATTATTAATTGTCAAATTTTAATTGTTAGTCGTCAATTTTCAATTTTCAACTGCTAGTTGTTAACTGTCAAGTTGTTATCTGTCAAATTTCAACTATTTACTATCAGTAATTAAAAACCACAAAATCGCCATCGAATCAGAGAAATGATTTTAGAAAAAAATTACATATTCAATCAATAATGGGCGTTATTTAACAGCCTTTTAGACTCATGAACATTCGCGAATATTCGCTAAGGTTGTCATACGTTCATTGATAATGCGTGAACATTAATTACTCTAATAAATAAATTCTGTCGTAACTAAAATATACTTTATATTATAAATTTCTTATATATTTGTTTTAAAAGAAATATTAATGCAATGAATTAAACACATCAAGTGAAAATGTAAACGTAATCGTTGAGTCTCTTCGTAAAGAAGGCTCTTGGTGAAAAAAGTAGATTTCTCGATAAGAAGAGATGCAATGAAACGGCGCCAGAAGAGGCTTCAAGTCGGCTTTGGCGGCAATCCGAAATGGGAAATCGATTTAACCATTAGAAACATCGCCTTTTCACAAAGAGTATCACTGTACAGATATTACGGAGTGCTTACGTTCCTCGAGGATTAGGGCCACTCTTTTTCGCACATCAGTTTTCACACAGAATCTCCGTAATATACCCAAAAGGAACAAAATAAGCAATGATTACCTTTCATATACAATTCAATACTTTGCAATGTATTATATTGTAAGATATTAATACATATATTATATACCCTTTTACTTCTCTAATTAATAATAATAATATCACCTTTCTATTTTTTATACTATTATATTATGTCCTTCCCAATTAACTGATCATACTTAGTTAATTGCTATAATCTATAGTTATGTTTCTAATAACTTTTTCCTTTTCTTACTTTTTTCTACTAATTTCTAAAAGGTTTTAAACTTTTATCTGTCACACCAAATTACAGAACAAGCTTTAAAAAGCATTTTACGTTATTAAACATCTATATATCATTTCTTGTAACATTTTCTCACCTATCTCTTAATGAAACATTATGAAATAATAGGTAAAGAATGTATAAACTAATTAGTGAAACAAGAAAATTGTTTATCAATTCTTTACCTATTATCTATGTAACAATTATTAAATCGTATAATCTGTAAACCTAAACAGATATATCACACCTAAATCACTCACATTCAACATTACATTTCCTCGTCGACATTATGATGATTGACAATTTGAATATAATTTGTAGCATCAATTTACGTCCAATCCGCTATATATTTCATTTCATGTCCAACACGAAATAATTCGTTTTGCAACACAAAAGTTGTACATCGCTCGTAAAGTTGGCACGACTGGGAGCGCGTAGTAACGTTCCAGTCCGTTGCGATATAATTAGAGTGTTTGAGTTTAATTAACAACTACAGAAGAGACAATTTGATCGGTGTTGCGCTGATTGTATGGAATTACACTAAAACTAACTTAGTTCGAGAATCCGTTTTGTCGTCCAGGCCGGGCTGGGGGTGGGGGTGGACGATAGGGGAGTAGGAGGCCGTCGGGATATCGGGAAAAGGGGCTAATCCAGCTCCGGAGGCGACAATCCCCTTTCATCTCTGTCCGTGTCACAGATGTCGACCAGTGGTTTTATTCAATTTATTAACATGAACGAGGAAACGATTTTGGAAATATTACTAAAATTTAAATCAATAATACCAATTTTATTTTTTTACATATTCTAATTTGATAGTTTGCATACCCGGCGCATCCACCAAAATTTAATATAAGTGTAGAGAATGTTACTGAAGATGGTTTATATTTATTGGACTTCATTCATATGTACAAACAAGAAGAATTTACATTAAAATGCATGTAATACAAAACATTTACTTATAAATGATATTTTCAGTAAAACCTACATTTATATTTTATTAATTGAAGGGTGGGATAGTGAACGCCCACTCACCCTTCATATACATTTAAAACATAAACTAAAATACTATGTTTAATTTATGAAAAACCGTCAATAAGACTGCTGTTTTTTTTTTTTTTTTGTAAATGTTAACAATGTCAGAAATTAAAACTAAAATGTTAATTAGTTATTGTCCACTATTTCACCCTCTTACTCATAAAACATACACGTCGATTTTACTAAAAATATTATGAATGAGAAGCTGTTTTATATCGCTACCCTTCAATTTGTAAAATATACACAAAATTTTAGTAAAATTAATTACACCGAGATTAGATTTTATTAAAAATACAGACTGCTTATTAGTATAATTTAACATGTGTATGTAAGGTGGGTGGGTGGCCACTAACACACCCTCCAATCTGAAAAATATACACTAATTTCTTATAAAAGTTTAATTGTAAAAATTTGATAATTTACTTGAAAATTTCATGCGTCACTGTTATTATTAAAACGCTTCAGTTTGTTTTATTTAATCAGTCTAATCAACTAAGAGTTGACAGTTGAAATTCGACTGTTAACCACTGACAGATAAAGGTGGAAATTTGACATTTGACAACTATCAGTTAACAGTTCAAATTTGACAGTTAAAAATTGACAGATAAAGGTTGAAATTTGACATTTGGAAACTGACAGTTAACGGTTGAAATTTGATAATTAACAATTAATAGTCGACAGTCGAAATTTTACATATATTTTATGACACTGCACAGATCAAATTTGACATTTAAAAACTGACAGTTAACAATTGACAGTTGAAAATTGAAATTTGACAGTTGATTGTTGAAATTGGACAGTTAATAATTGACACTTGAAAACTGACAGTTGGTGGTTGAAATTTGACAGTAAACAACTGATAGATTACAACTGACATTTGGCAGTTAACAGTTGAAGTTTGATATTTAATAATTGACAGTTTACAGTTTAAATTTGATAATTTACAAATGACAGTTAATAATTGACAGTTAAAATTTGACAGTTAATAACTAATAGACTACAATTGAAATTTGACAGTTAAGAACTGACGGTTAACAGTTAAAGTTGAAGCTTGATATCTAATAACTGACAGTTAAAAGTTTACTTTGACAGTTTATTTTTCCTAGTCGATTGACACATTACAGTGGACAGTTGATAATTGACAATTAACAACTGACAGTTGACACTTAACAAGTTACAGTCACAGTTGGAATTTGCTAGTTAACAACTGAAGGTTGATGGTATAAATTTGACAGTTAACAATTAATAGTTGACAGTTGAAATTTTACATTTAATAAATGACAGTTAACAGTTGAAATTGGACGTTTAAAAACTGACAAATGACAATTGAAATTTGACAGTTGATAATTAACACTTGATTGCTGAAATTTGCCAATTAGTAAGTGATAGTTGAAATTTGACAGTTAATTATTAACAGTTGAAAATTGACACTTAAAATCTGATAGTTGAGAGTTAAAATTTGACAGTTAACAACTAACAGATTACAACTGAAATTTGACAGTTAAGTACTGACATTTAACAGTTAATGTTTCATATTTAACAACTGACAATTAACAGTTTAAATTTGACATATAACAACTGACAATTAATAGTTGATTTTTCCTAGTTGAATGAAAGCAGTAGAGTTTATGTTTGTCAGCTGACAGTTGAACAATGTCAGTTAGTAACTGACAGTTGATAGTTGAAGTGTGAGTTAACAACTAGAAATTGACAGATAAACTTAACAGTTGAAATTCAACAATGAATAACTGACAGATGATAGTTAAAGATTGTCAATTGAATGTTGAAATTTGAAAGTTAAAATTGGATGATTAAAAGTTGAAATTTGACATTTAACTACTAACATTTGACAGTTAACAAGTGACAGTTTAAATTTGATAGTTAACAATTGACAATTAACAGTAGAAATTTGACAGTTAACAATTAACAGTTTGCATTTGAAATTTGACATTTAACAGCTTACAGTTTACAGTTAAAATTTGACAGTTAACAACTGACAGTTTAAATTTGTTTACAAGTTAACAAGTGACATTTAATTGTTGACAGTTTAAATTTGATAGTTAACAATTGACGATTAACAGTAGACAGTTAGCAACTGGCAGTAGAAAATTGACAGTTAATTACTGACTGTAGAAAGTTGAAATTTGACAATTAACAACTAACAGTTAGCAACTGACAGTTGAAAATTGACTGTTAATAATTGAAATTTGACAGTTAACAAACTAACAGATAAACGTTGAAATTTTACATTTAAAAACTGACAGTTAACGGTTGAAATTTGACAATTAACAACCGTCTGTTGATTGTAAAATTTGACAGTTTAAGATTGTGAGCTATATGTGAAATTTGACAGTTAACAACTAACAGTGACAATTGAAATTTGACGATCAACAGTTGAAATTAACAACTGACAGTTAACAGTTAACAATTGACAGCTGTCAGTTGACAGTTAACAATTAATAGTTGACAGCCGAAGTTTGACATTTAACATCTGACAGCTTACAGTTGATATTTGACAGTTAACAACTAACAATTACTAGTTGAAAATTGACAGTGGGAGTCATCAGTCAAATGATAGTAACGATTGCAATTGAGAAATTTGACAATTAAAAGTTGAGAGTCAAGTTTATGTTTGGCAGCTGACAGTTAAACATTGACAATTAATAGTTAAAATGTAACAGTTAACAACTAAAAGTTAACACTTAAAATCTGACAGTAATCAACTGACAGATAAAGGTTGTTAAAATTTGACATTTGACAACTGTTAGTTAATAGTTGAAATTTGACAATTAACAACTGATAGTTAATAGCTGAAATTTGACAGTTAAATATTGTCAGTTGAATGTTGAAATTTAAGAGTTAACAACTGACATTTGAAAATTGACATTTAAGAACTGACCGTTGAACTTTGACAGTTAATAACTGAGAGTTGGCAGTTGAAATTCGACGGTTAACAGTTAAAATTTGACAATTAACAACGGACAGTTGACACTTAAAAGTTACAGTTTACAGTTGACAGTTTAAATTCGACATTATTAAATGTCGAAATTGATAGTTAACAATTAAAAGTAGAAATTTGATAGTTAACAATTAAAAGTAGAAATTTGACAGTTAATAATTAACAGTTGACAGTTGAAATTAGACATTTAACATCTGACAGTTTACAGTTGACAGTTGAAATTTGACAGTTAGCAACAGACAGTTGAAAATTGACAGTTAATAACTGACAGTGAACAGTTGAAATTTGGTAATTAACAAATGACAGATAAAGGTTGAAATTTAACATTTGACAACTGACAGTTAACGGCTGGAATTTGACAATTAACAACTGACCGTTGATTGTTGAAATTTGACAGTTTAAGTTGAAAGTTGAATTTGATAGTTAACAACTGACAGTTAACAATTGAAATTTGACGATCAACAGTAAAAATTTGATAACTAATAACTGACAGTGGAAAGTTAACAGGTGACAGCTGACGAATAGACAGTTTAAATTTGATAGTTAACAATTGACAATTAAGAGTAGAAATTCTGACAGTTTAGAGTTGAAATTTGACAATTAACAAGTGACAGTTAAAATTTTACAGTTAACAACTGACAGTTAAAATTTTATCGTTAATAACTGACAATGGACATTTAAAATTTGGTAGTTAACAACTGACAGATAAAGGTTGAAAATTGACATTTGACATTTGACATTTGATTGCCAATTGAATGTAGGTAACAACTAACAGTTGACAATTGAAATTTGACGATCAACAGTTGAAATGTAATAATTAATAACAGACAGTTGACAACTGACAGTTGACAGTTAAAAATTGACAGCTGACAGTTTAAATTTGACAGTTAAGAATTGAAAATTTATAATATAAATTTGACAGTTAACAATAAATAGTTGACAGTCGAAATTTGACATTTAACATCAGACAGTTAACAGTTGAAATTTGACAGTTAACAACTAACCATTAATAGTTGAAAATTGACAGTGGTAGTCATCAGTCAAATGATAGTAACGATTTCAGTTGAGAAATTTGACAATTAACAATTGAATGTTGACAGTAGAATTTATGTTTGGCAGCGGACAGTTAAACATTGATAGTTGATAGTTGAAATGTAACAGTTAACAACTAAAAGTTAACACTTGAAATCTGACAGTAATCAACTGATAGATATAGGTTGTTAAAATTTGATATTTGACAACTGATAGTTAACAGTTGAAATTTGACAATTAACAACTGATAGATAATAGTTGAAATTTGACAGTTAAATATTGTCAGTTGAATGTTTTTAAGAGTTAACAACTGACATTTGACAATTGACATTTAACAACTGACAGTTGAACTTTGACAGTTAATAACTGAGAATTGGCAGTTGAAATTCAACGATTAACAGTTAAAATTTGTCAATTAACAACAGAAAGTTGATACTTAACAGTTACAGTTAACAAGTTACAGTTTACAGTTGACAGTTTAAATTTGATAGTTAACAATTAACAGTAGAAATTTGACAGTTAACAATTAGCAGTTGACAGTTGAAATTTGACATTTAACATCTGACAGTTTACAGTTGAAATTTGACAGTTAACAATTGACAGTTTCCAGTTAAAATTGGACAGTTAATAATTGACAGCTGAAAATTGACACTTAAAAACATTGACAGTTAACGACTAACAGATTACAACTGACAGTTAAGAACTGACAGGTAACAGTTAAAGTTTGATATTTAACAACTGACAGTTGACAGTTTAAATTTGAGATTTAACAACTGACAGTTGATTTCTCCTATGGTAATTATCATGAAATATTTTTCAATTGCCAACACACTTCAGTGGACAGTTGATAATTGACAGTAGGAGTCATCAGTTAAATGCTAGTAGCGGTTGCAGTTGAGGAATGAAATTTGATATTTAACAGTAGAGTTTATGTTTGTCAGCTGACACAACATTGTCAGTTAATAACTCACAGTTGACAGTTGAAATATGACAGTTGACAACTAAAAGTTGACAGATGAAATTTGACAAAAACAACTGACAGGTAATGGTTAATATTTGACAGTTAAATATTGTCAATTGGATGTTGAAATTTGTCAATTAACAACTGACAGTTAAAATTTGACAGTTAATGAGTCAACAGACAAACAAGAAGGGGAATGTTTATTAGTACCAATTTGGAGAAATATTTGAAGGGTGCTATGTACATCGAACTATCGCATCATCAATAATAATAAAGTACATTGATTCCAAAACTAAAACTGCTGCTTATAAACAACAAACTCCAAAAAGAACAGCAAAAAACTTTTAGTAAGATCTCTAAAAAAAATGGGGAAGAAGTTATGTTATGATTTGTGTACGACAAACTCTTCCATCAAAAATATCGGTGAGAAAGAAAACATGAAGGACCATATCTCACATAGAAAGTGAAGTTTAAAGCAACACCAGCCGCCCTAAGAATGCCTTCCCAACACCACTGTCCAAGCGGGATTCAAAACTCTGCGTGCGCCTTCGTAAGCATCCGGTACCACGAGGAAGTGGAGGTTGCACTAGACTTTTCAACATATTAATGTTAGGGCTGTAAGTCATTATGTTAGACTGCTTAACCAAACCTCACATAGACTAATGAGCTCGAAAGAAGCTAGTAACTGATGATCTCCGCATGGTAAGGGAGGCTGAGGTAGTGTGGAGGCCAAGATCAACTAAAGTATATACCTTTCATGTTCTATTTGGTATACGTTTAGAAAATTTCTTTTATTTCTAATTGTAACACACTGTACACATTTCTCTTTCCACCCATACTCCTATCGTTTCTAGTTGGGAAAATTGGATCCAACGCCGAGAAAAAAAAACATATTTATGGCGTAGGAGTAGAAGTATGAAGGTCCCCGGGGATTTGTCGCCCGAGGAAAGAAAAAGTCGCGCACGATTTCCCCCGATGAAAGGAGCGAGAATTGCGGAGGAAATGCGGCGGTTTAATGCTATTAAGAAAATCGAGAAACTCCACCCGCACGACCGGACCGGAACGAATTTCCATCACGCACACGTGTTCGCCTTTAATTCGCATGTGGGGGGAAATTACGCCTTTTGAAATACCGGTGTATTCGCTAAACTGCCGTATAGAAAATTCGTCCTTACCCCAAATCATAACAATTTTATATAATTTCCGTGCAATTAGAAATAAATACTGCACGTTCCCGGCGCATCCACCATAATACAAACCCTAATAATCATTTTATTTTATGAAAAATCTTCTTTACAAAAAGTCTTATATGATTTAATATAATATTAGAAATTATAAAATCAATTGAGAATCTAGAGAAAGTAGTATGATGGCCACATCAATATTTTTTGAATAATGTTCTGTTATTTTTCAAAGTTTTATGGAGGTAAACTTTTCGAATGGCCAAATATTGGAATAAAGTTTCGTTGAAAAACACAAATGTCAAGGATATACAGTGATAGAAATTTACCTGTAGGGCCACAGCATGATGCTTCAGTCTGGAGTCTGTCCCAGAGGGACATCAGGTCGGAGTTGATGCTGTAGTCCTGCATCCACTTGGCCCTGAGCGCCGGCCTCAGCTCCTGGCACACCCTCTCGAAGCGGAATGCCCAGAAGGCGCCCAGCACAACGTCCCCGAACAACAACACTAACAGTAACATCCAGTACGCGTTCAAGAGTCTCTCCGAGAGCCGGATGGCGGCGACACAGCCCAGCAGCTGGAGGGCGCCCCCCTGCGTCGCCAGCGCCAGGTAGGCGTACAGGAAGCTGGGCTGGTAGAGGGTGAGCGATGGTATCAGGGAGCGCCGGTAGTCGAAGACCAATGTCCTGGCGGCGGCCCCCATGAACGCTATGCTCCCCGCCAGTAGGGCCGTGTTGCATGTGTATATCCAAAGACGGTAGTACCGCATTGCGCGCCCGCCGAGGGTTGTGGCGCTCGGTGCCACACCGCCACCCCCAGCCCGTCTCAGCGGCATCCGTCTGCGGAGCCCCCCCTCACCAGCCCCGCCGCCCATCGCCCCCCATGCAACACCTATAACAAACAAGAAAAGGCAAAAATCAGCACAACGTGTACGTTTTGAGTACCATAAAAGTTCAAGCTTTCAAAAATTATTTACTAACAATAATATTAAAATATAACAATTTTGACTTATCAGGATACAAAAATAATATACTTTTCATCTATTATTATATTATTAACCTACTTACAATAAGAAAATGGAAAGATATGGAAAGCTTAAAAATGTTGACGATATAATGAGTAACTTATTTATTATTATTTTTCGAAATTTAAATTTCTTCCTATATATATTGAAAAAAAAAACACCACGAAGAATGCAATTTTTTTCTCGGATATAACCAATATAAAATTGCCTGAAGACTTTAAATCCTTGTTTTCCAAGAAGAAATGGCATAAAGTTTCGACTTTGAGGTAATCACAATTGTCGAGGCTATTCTCTAAAGCATATAAAATAAATAAACACTTGTTTTATAGAATAGTTAGGTTTAAATCGGATTTAGACTGACTGGAAATGATATAAAACAATAATTAAAAAGTTGGTATTATTTTGTAAAAAAACACCAAGAAAAATAAATTGAGTTGAGAAGGTATTTCTCAAAGGACTTTCTAAATTCCATAATCCATAATCTATAAACAAGTTAGTCCGAAAATTTTCTTTAAATACTTCGTATGGATGACGGAGATTTCAAAAGGAAAATTTTTAATGAAGGAGAAGAATTTCATGGATGTATGGTTATCTAGTTGTCTTATTTTATGGTTGGTTAATTAATGATTTAGGGTAGCTTTTCTTTATGTTAGCTGTGTGGGCATCTGAGAAGATGATTAAATTTTTTTTCGGATAATCTAAGAGACTCTTCTAAATTGGTAATGACCAGAGGATAAATACCAAAATTATCGGATTCGTGATGAACACGCACAGGATACAACGCTTCATACCTAATTCTCGACCGCGAGCTAAGAACCGCCGAAGACATTAGCAGAGATCTTAGAAACTCAAACTCAAATTTCAAGATATTTCATCTCCTTAAAAGTCGTTTTTCAGCAAATAACGGGTGTCCAACAATTATTGCAGTCCCGGGTGGCGTTGGAATCAAAAACGTAGGTCAATTCTTTCATGTGCCAAATAAATGAACTGACATTTTAATTGTCAATCATAACTTAAATGTGCATTAAAAATGTCAGCTCATTTATTTGCAACATGTAAAAATCGACCTACGTTTTTTTTTTTATTCGAACGCCACCCGGGACTGCAATAATTGTTGGACACCCGTTAGATTCAACATCAAAGGAGAGGAAAATCTACACTGACTATTTCCAGCACATTTTATTTTAATTTTTGATATATTTTGTAGATTTTACAAATTAAACAATTATTTTATTACACTACCTAGCTTAAATTTAGCAAATCTGATTAATCCAATGAACATTGACAGAATTCATGAAAATT
The DNA here is from genome assembly GCA_963969525.1 of Ontholestes murinus. Classification (NCBI taxonomy): domain Eukaryota; kingdom Metazoa; phylum Arthropoda; class Insecta; order Coleoptera; family Staphylinidae; genus Ontholestes; species Ontholestes murinus. The sequence goes on along the minus strand of OZ018393.1, from coordinate 62,278,522 downwards.
ACAAATTTGCTATAAGGACAAGGAGAGAGGAGATTAGTGAAGAAGGTATGGAAGGGATGTGTGGACACATGAGAGCAGAAAGGCAAAGAATCTATTAGAAGGTAGGTTTGTCAAAGGAGATCGCGAAGGAGTGTCTGAAACAAGGGGTATAGTGGTGGGATGGGCGCATGAGAAGGCGAAAGAGGTGAAGAGGCAAAAGGGGCAAGGGTGTATGGAAAATAATGAATATAATGAGTACTATAGGAAGTGGCAGATACATGGGAGGATGCTAAGGTACCTGGAGGAAAGTCATTTTGGAAGAGAGGAGATGGTGACCTTGGAAACTGCGAGATACGGAACGGAGAAGAGATAGAAAAAGAAATAGATGGGCATGGGATAGGGAGAATGCATGCTGTATAAAGACGGGAAGGATACGTGAAGTCATCTGGCAGAGGAATGCAAGGGATTAGAAGTATACATATAGGGTGGATGGATGTAGAAGAGTGAGAGTTTGTATGAGAGAAGCCGAGGCCAGGATAAAAAAGCTGATGAGGCTGGGGCGGAAGGAAGCTAGAAGGAGGAAGTATGGATAACAGAATAGCAGAGTTATAGAATGAAGTTATGCATTTAATATAGAGAGAATGACAAATAAATGTTGTGCAGTTATAAATTTACCAAATTTGTTGGAATAAACTGAGTAAATTTTGTTAACAGTTTTTATACTTTCTCCAGATTCAAGAAATATTGTAAGAATTGAAATGATTCATGACAAAGTTGAAAGATTAAAAAAAAAAGATATACTTGACAATTCCTACAGATTTGATATTTTTGACAGTTGTTGAACTTATCAATTCCATTTTATTTACTTACAGATTTTTCAGTTTTGTCAGTCATGAGATTTTTATAGGTTTGACAAAATGTACATATGTCAAACCTATAAAAATTTAATGACTGATAAAAAATATGTAAATAAATAAGATGAAACTTGATAAATTCAACAACTGTCAAAAATATCAAATCTGTCAGAGTTGTCAAATATATCATTTTCTCAAATCTATTAACTTTATTATTAAAGTTTTCAATTCTTACAATATTTCTCGAATCTGGAAAATTAGCAAATTTGATACATTTGAAACATTTTATTTTGACATATTTCGCTATTAGGTTTATCTATTTGGTAAATTGTAAAGTTTTTATAGATTCTATAAATTTAATTTACTTATAACTTTGGTATTTCTAGGTTTTTGTCTTTCTGACAAATTTTTGCCAATTTGTCATTTATGACCAATTTAAAAAAAAAAACTTGAAAAAATTGTAGCACTGAGTTTTGATTTTTTTCAATAAATATGACAGATTTTACACAAGAGCTTTGAAAATTTTATATAATTTTTAAGGTTTTTTAGACAACTTTTAATGACGATTTTACAGTTTTTCTAGCTTCTGCATATTTAATGGATTCGTTAAATCAATCACATTTGAATTGATTATTTACAGATTTACGAGTTTTTACAATTTTAAAAATTTTGATAAAATAATTTATATTTGACTGATTTTACAGTTTTATGATTTTGATAAATTTATCAACTTTGGCTTAAGTTGAATTTTTGAATTTTAATAATATTTGACAGATTTTACTAATTTAGGAGACCAATTTGAGTAATTTATTATTATTCTGCAGTGTGGCAGCTCGTAGGTTAGAAAATTTGGACAATTTAAATTATTTTGATAAATTATATAAATACAATAAATTCGACATTTGGTTCTAATATTTTTTTGCAAATTGACCTGATTTTTACAGATTTGACAGTTATATCAGATGTAATGGATTTTATAGGTTTGGTATATTTTTAAAATTTAGCAGTTTTCATATATTTTGACTATAGTGTTGACATAAAGCACTAAAATCTTTCTTAACATAGTTTATTTGAAATTCCAAATATATATTTCGGAGACAAAGTATTAAACCACTGATAATGGTCACTTTGTGTCCGAAATTATATTTTCAAATTTGGCAGATGTCACATTTTTAAATTTACATATTTTTTAACAGATTTTACAAATTTTGGAGACCAATTTTGACCAAAAAAATCAGATCTTTAGAACAATTTAAATTATTTCTACAAATTCTACAATAAATTTGACATTTGGTTTATTTATTTATTTATTCAGTACTTTGGTCTTCTTGCATTAAAATAATACACATAAAACAAATTTATTACAAAAATCATACTTAAAATTTTGGACTCTAACCCTTCTTGTTCCATGATGTTTGGAAGGCAGCAATCCTTATACACATCTGGAATCTTTTATATGTCCTTTAATATGGTTTTTTGTCCAGTTTTTTTTGGAGGAACTTTCTGGCAGTTTATGTCAGCATGACAGATATATATGTATATATATATATTTTTTTTGCAGATTGACCTGACTTTTACAGATTTGACGGTTATATCAGATATAATGGATTTTTAATTTAGTTTTAGTTATTTGATATGATAATTTTAAGTTTACAATTTTAAGAGTTTTGACATATTTGATCAGGTAGAAATGACAGTTCAGAGGTTTTTAAGTTTGGACTTTTTTAACGTCTTGAATATTTTTGACAAATTTTATAGACACGATGAATATTTAAAAGGTTTTCCTAATATGCAACTTTTACAGATTTGACAGATTTATAGGTTTGATAAAACTAATATATTTGTCACACTTTGGTGATTTATTAATTTTGACAGTTCTGATAAATTTAATATTTCCAAGATTTGGTATTATTGCCAAACTTTTCAAATTTTAGAGTTTTAAGATATTTTAGCAATTTGTTAGTAGTAGCAGTAATTTATTCTTGTTAGAACCAAATTCAAATATGGAAACTTTTACACATTTGACTATTTCCCAGTTTGTACGGATTTGAGTTGTTAAATCTATCAAACATCAGTTTTTTTTTAAATTTTGACGGTTTTGTCAGACTTAATGAATTAAACTAAATAAATGAACAAAATCTGGTGCTATATAAAGAGATATAACATCTTAAAATATCCTCAACATGGTTTCAGGGAGAATCATTCAACAGAAAGTGCATCGATTGACCTAATAGAGGAAATATCTCGTAATATGGACGAAGGAAAATTATTTGCAGGCCTATTTTATGACTTTTCAAGTGCGTTTGATTCCATTGATATAAGTTTTGTGCGTGAAAAGTTATTTAGTGTCTGTATTCGTGGAAACATTATTAATTTTATTGTGTCGTTCCTGTCGAATCGTAGAATTTTTGTTCAAGTAGAAAGAAACGTGTCAAAAGAGTGTTTGTTAGATAGGGGAATTGTTCAAGGATCGTCTTATCGGGCAATAATCAGACGGAATTAGAAGAGAAAGTAAATATTTGAATATTTGCAATAATCTAATGAATGAATGGTGCAGACAAAATATTTTTATAATCTTTTTAATTAATTTTACATTGACCAACTTATTTTATTTTTATGTATGTTTTACATTGTACTTGTCTAAAATCGTTTACATTTTAAGTTCATTTTATATTGACTGTAGCTTATAATAGATATAAAAAAATTGAACACTCTATTGCCGAATTTCTATCGCTTGTCAATGTATTCCTCGCTTTATTTTCCTGTTTATGTTTAGCAGCAATTGTGTTATCGTCGCCATATAAAACTACTGATGCGATACTTAAATATGCCGGAAGTTCATTTATATACACTCAATTTCATTAATTGTTCTAGCGTACTCTTGACCTACCTCAATAAGTAAGGCAGTGATCTGTCGTACTCCTGACCCGCCCGAATAAATTATACGTTGAGGTAGGTCAAGAGTACGCTAGTACAAGCGATGGAATGAAGGCTAGGTTAACGCATAATTTATTGGTGTAGGTCAAGAGTACGCTGAGTTAATAATATTTATTGTAGCAAAACTTGTTGCATATGAATCAAAGTTTTAATTTTCCAGAAATAAAAATAATTTAAATTTTTTAATAGAATTTCTCTCCAAATTTTTGTTACATATGCATTGTTTGATACTAACAATTTCCTTACATTCTGTTATACTATTCTTAAAAATATTTACAAGACATTGAAGTCGTCTGTTTGTTATCTAGGAAATTAATTGTCTGTCATGTCTGATCTATCAAATATCATCTGTAAAAACTACTATAAGTTCAATAAAGAGAATGGTTGCGACCGTTACTACGTGGTAATCCATACTTACACTGAATTGAAAAATTCACTATGTTTTAACCACAAATAATAATAAATAAATAATAATTATTTGTGGTTACAACATAATGAATTTTTCAATTCAATGTACTATAAGTTCTGTCATCTGGCATATTTAACGTCTGTTAAGGAATGAGCAGCTTGGAGACTTTTCTCAAGATGAACTTTAGTCCTCCCTCTGCTAAGTAGAGCTGTGCCATCAGCATATTGGGTAATCATTACGAGAGCCAGGTTCTGAATGTTGCTAATGTAGGTGTTCTACAATGTCGGGAACATAGCAGAACTCTGTGGAATTGCACAGATTTTACGCTCGTTTGATAACGTGATGTTTATTTTGCAGCGAAATTTTCTGTTACGAAGAAAGTCGTGCATGACTCTGATCAGATAATCAGGGAAATTAAAATGGATGGTTTTATAAATGAGTCCATCATGCCAAACCCTGTTGAACGCTTTCGAGATGTCGAGGAAAACTACGGAAGTATCGTGTTGTATCGAGAAGCACTCTAGATAGCTGATGGATGGTGGACATGTCGGCTCGAAAATCAGGAATGATTTTTGGGAAAACCGAGAATGTTTTCTAACAGTTTGTCCAATATGCTGAGTAAGCTGATAGGACAATAACTCGATGGTAGCAGAGGTGATATACATCCCTTAAGGATGCTGATTTTGGCAGCAGCGCGCATCTAACGAGGTTATTTAAGTCGATTCTTAGAGCTTTTATAATTTTGTGCTGCCTTATGAGCTCGATTAGCTCTTCGAAAGTGTCTGATTGACAGGTCCACCTCTGGTTGTTGGAATTTGTTAGATAGTTTGCAACGGTTTCTCTGACTTCGGTGTTAAAGTGACCATTCGCAACTAATAAAGCTTTGTTGTTATTATTTTGACGATTGGGCGTCCAAACAGAGTTTGGTTTTTTATTCGTCGATTTAAGACAATGTTCCTAGCGTTTGTTCTTTAATTTCCGCATTTTGTCTCTTTTATCAGAGACTTTTACTCGTGGATTCATTTACAGCAGCTAGCATGGCTGAAGAGAGTTGGTCAATGGCCGCCTCAATGTTTGAAGAAGGGAGATTAATCTTTTGCTTGTAGTTATGTCAGTTTGTTGACTTAATCTCTCCCAACTGTTTCTTTGTGCCGAACGCAAGCTCCAGAAGAACTGTTTTGTAGTCGGAGGATAGGTCGTCGGCATCTAGGATATCGTGTCTGAGTTGACCTTTGAGAAACAATAATTTGGAAACCAGATTTTTGAAAACTTTAGAATATATTGTAAAAATAGATTTTTGCTAATATATTGATGGTAAAGTGTCTAAAAATCTTTAGAATTGAAAAATTAGAGAATTGGACTCGATAACTTAAATCTAGAAAGAATTTTAGAATGTTTAGAAACTTGAAAATGTTTAGGAAAAGCTAGAATGTTTGCAAACTTTACACTCGTTTAAAAAATTAGATTTTTTCTAATACATTATTTATATAACGCCTAATAATGTTAAAATTAAAAAAAAACACTAAAATATTTTGTGAATGTATCACTCTAAATTCTAGAATTTTTGAAACTATAATTTCAAAAATCATTCACAAACTTTACAATAGTTGGTAGACATAGATTTTTGGTAATACATTTAGAATTAAAGAGAAACTTTGGAATAAGTAGATGACTTTCTAAATAAAATCTAGAAAAATTTTTTAGAAAGTTATAAAACTAAAATATTTTGGGATCTTTAGAATTTAAAAAAATGTAAAACGTTTGCAAACTTTAGAATCACTTAGAAAATTTGACTTAAAATAATAAAATCTAGACTATATTTTAGAAAGTTATAAAACTAAAATATTTTGGGATCTCTAGAATTTAAAACTTTAAAAAATTGTTTGTAAACTTTAGGATCATTTAAAAATATAGATTTTTGTTAATACATTATTATGATAACGCTTAAAAACTTAAGAATTCAGATAAAAATAGACTACTTTATAAATGGAGTTTACATGCTGAATCCAGCATAAATCTGCTTGCAATCAAATTGATATTCAACAAAACACTCGTGTATGATTTATAGGTTGAAGGGTGGGATAGAGGCCGCCCACCCAACCTACATATACATTGGTACTCTCATCACTGTAACTGTTTTAGTTTCCTGACACAAAGTAGGAAAATGTTATTAATTTTAAATGCATTGTTATAACTTAGGTTTAATTGTGGGTGGGTGGCAACTATTCTACCCTCCAGTTTTAACTTATAAGCGACGGCTTCATATTAAAAGGTAGTAGGGTGGGATAGAGGCCACCCACCAACTCTAGATATATATTAATATCTTTGTTACTATAACTGTTTAAGTTTCCTAAAACACACATCAAAATTATGTATATTTTGTTATTCATTTTAAAAGCACTGTTGTGGCGTAAGTTTATTTGTATATGTAGGGTGGGTGGGTGGCCACTATCCTACCCTCCAATTTCAAATTATAGAAGGCGGTTTCTTTACTTAAAAAAATATTTTATAAAAGGAGTGTAATCAAATTTATATTCAACAAAACTCTAGTGTATATTTATATTGATTCGCCAGGATATTAAGTATACATCGAAACTCATCCGTTAAACCAGTCCTAGAATCAATTAACTTAAAATAACTTAAATTATATATTCTTTAAATGATTTCGTAAATCTGACTTACTTGATATATTTTCCAGATTTGATAGTTTAAGACTGTTGACAGTTTTTTTCAAATTGTAATATTTCATTAATTGTCTTCGAGATCGGCACCTTTTAATTCTGTGCAAGAATCAATTTAGCGCTAAATCATTAGCAAAGTGAGATTGATAATTTCTTAGTCTGCAGGCACAACGTACAAAATAGCGTGAGATCTGAAGACCAAAATTGAAACCATTCACGATTCAACTTTCATCCTAGAAATATAGAGAGTATAAAAAGAATTGAAATATATCCAGAATAAAGGACGCTATTAGTAATAATTCCTGGTTACATCATTGTGTCTTATTAACTAGAATATACTTTCTCAAACTTATTTTATTTAAAACAGCTATTGCTCCCTCTGCTCAATGGCCATTAATTTTGAATCTTCTGCACCCCCGAAAGTCTCAAACGTTGACAGGGGGCGTTATCGTCTACGTTGAGAACCTATAAACTAAATGATGAAGGTGTTACAGACATTTACGCTACCTTCTATAATAAAAGTATTAATTTAGAGCCAAAAACTATCTAAGAGTAAGCTGGATCTTACAGGCGAAAGAAGCTAACTCCTTGGAAGTATTACAGATGTATATATGTAAAGGTTATGTGTGAATATTTCATGATCACTGTTACTACGTCCTAATTTATAATTCAATTGATTATTTTTAGTATTTTGCGTGGTTGTTTAATCACACGCTCATAAAAAATGTATAATTTCAATTCATATCCCAACGTAAAAAAGAACGCATTCCGTTGGAAATCAATTATTATTATTTTTTATTAATCTAAATCTAACGACCACCTCTTCACCTGCTCGCCCACCCGACGAAACAGATTTAACTTAATTAAGGCGACCCGAATAATACGCGACGGTAATTTTCTTCATTAACCATCATTATGAAGTGATTTAGAGGGTTGTTCACCCGACGACCGAATCGATGCCGCATTAATACTTGATTAATTTACTTCTCGATACGGCATTCAGCTCCAGCTGGTTGCGGAAGAATCGATACGATAGTTTCGAACGTCTCGACTGTGACAATATCGATTTCATCCGTTTCGCCCACGCGGTGAAAAAAAAAAGAAGAAAAAAAAACGGGTGGAATGTTTCGTTCTATTTCCGGCGTCCTGCAAATTTAATTGACGAACGGGCTGATGTGAAACCAACATGTGGTCCGATCACGTCGTGTTTCATTAATGTGTAATGTTTTCATTGTGAAATAAGGATGTAGGTAATAATGTTTTTAAATATTTTCATTGAAAAAAGTCAGTTTATATTACTGTTAAAATAAAACACATTATTTTTACTCGAATTTCTATCAAAAGCTGATAATGTTCAAACTTAATTATTGGGTAATAGTTAAAATTAAAATTAAAAAAAAAAACTATTTATTTTCTAAAGCGTTACACCAATATTTGAGTGACTGGTCTATTTAAAGTGTGGTTAATAGTTCATATTAATAGAAAAAGAAACTATTATTATATAAGATCGAAACGTGTTATTGACTGAGAAACAATCATTATATTTTTTTACTAATGATTATTTTTATACAGGTTGATAATATAATCTCGTATCCTTTTCTTAAATTCTCACACTGATTAAATTTCTGGACGTAATGTCACTTTTAAGTCCACCGTTCAGCTTTCTAATCCAGGTGTCGAGGATTTACCCACGTACTAAAACACCAGGGAGTTAACGTAATTACGTAATTACTGGCATTAGCACGGACGGTCCAAAAGGGCAATAACAGTAAACACACGGTATATGAAATCATATTTAAGCGGAATTCATAAATTCCAAAAATGGATCAATTCGCTGTGCTGTGCTTATTGCACTAAAATACTGTAGTTTAGTACTTCATAAGCTCGTATTTATAACAGTTGCAAATAAATTTATTGTAATAATATACACAAGTTTGTTGTATGCATAATGGAAAATATCGAAACTTTTCTGACAACGATGTCAATACACCAGCGGATTACGTCAGATGGTGATGTAACGCGTTCCCCCACCCCCCACAGAAATTCGGTTTATTGAGAAACAGAGGAAAAACAACAATCAATTACACTTTATGCCTCCCCAGGCGAACGTCTAATTCCACCAAGACGGATAACTTTTTTAACGGCGTAATCGATGTACAGGGGGCGCCATGCAAATTCGCGGTGGATTTATGTTCGTGAATTATTGGCGTGGTGAAATTATCAAGTGTTGTTGTCTGTGTAAACAGTTTGTGTTTGTGTTATAATTAATCGGTGTATTGTTACCGAAACCGTCACCACTAGTCATCCACTGCAAACGCAAGTTTTGTGTTTTGTCAGGATTACGATTGCAAATTACTGGCGTTGTGTTTAAGTAGTGTAATTCAAATTGTAGATACATATCTATAATCCTATAAATAGCTTCTAAAACAAATCTAGATTTATTTTAAATGATTTAGGCATAAATTTAAATTCATATGGAGAACCTGATTTGACCATTTTATGAATTGATCAAAGAATTCGTTGTCAAATAGAAAACTCGCAGGGAAATTACTTGCAGAGGCTATAAGCATCGAGAAAGAGGTTGTTTATCCAATTTATTAATCTTCTTGAAACGTAGTACGTGAAGTATATTATTTTTAATGTAGATAAATTTGGTATGAGTGTAGTGTAGCCTAAATTTTCCCATATGGTTGATTAGGAAGGTAATGGCAGATATAATAATAATAATAATAATAGACTTTATTCTCTCTCAAGTTACATGTAGATACAATGGGACATACAAAATTAATTATTGAGAATCATAAGGTGGGATTCATTATTGTGTAATAACCCTGCTGTTCTACCATCCAAACCTTCATTATATGAACAAAATAAATAAAAAACAATGGAGTTATACAAGAACAAATATTTTTACAGAAAAACTTAATGATTAATTTCTTACTAACTAACTAACTTAAGTTATCGTGCTTAAGCTTGTTCTTAATTGCAAATTTAAACATGGCCAAATTCAAACAGGTGAAAGCATCAGGTAAAGTGTTATAAGATTTATAGATATGAAAAGAAAATGATCGTTCATACAAAGAAGTAGTGTGCTTTGGTGGTGATATACGCCCTCTAAATCTCGTATTAATATTGTGGACGTCATTCCTAAACGTAATTTTATTGTAGAGATTTCATACTGTGTATAATTTTATGATAAAAACACAACGCTTTAATAATCCTTCTATTTTCCATATTATACCAACCAGCATCAAGAAGTTTATGACTAATCCTTTCAAATTTCCGAATACCAAATATAAAACGTAGGCACGTATTCTGAACCCTTTGAATCCGAATATGAGCAATAGCAATAGCTAAAGTGAGAGAGTACAAGCGACTCGCATAAAGTGATTTTAGTGGATTTGGTAAGGAAAGACCTATGAGAATATAGGTTTCTTATATTCATATAAGCGGCAGATATAAATTTATTTATTAGTTGTTTGTATCGGAACGTGTTATCCATTGCTACACCCAAATTATTAGCTTGCTGTCTGTAGGGTATACTTACTCCATTTAAATGAAAATTTAGTTGAGTGCCGATAATCTTGCATAATTTATTTTTTCCAAACACCAGGAAACAAGATTTTACGGGGTTTATTGTAAGATCTAACATATTGGAATAATGTAAAATATTACGAAAATCAGCATTAATGCATTGTTCACTGTTGACAAGTGCATCCGGCGAAAACGAGTAATATAGTTGCGTGTCGTCCGCATACATATGCCCTTTACAAAATTTCAGCTGGTTTAATATACGTGAAGAGTATATTGTGAAAAGAAGTGGTCCAAGGATTGACCCTTGTGGAACACCTCGAGTAATGTTTATTAAATCAGTTGTCAGATTATCTATTTTCACACATTGTTTACGATCTGATAAATAGCTAATAATAAGTGAAATTGCAGAGTCATCCAGTCCTACAAAACCAAGAATTTTCTCTAACGTTGTGTGAGTAACAGTATCGAACGTTTTACTGTAATCGAGAAGAACGACTACAGTCATTTTTATTTATTTATTTATTTATTTATTTATTTATTTATTTATTTATTTATTTATTTATTTATTTATTTATTTATCAACCCAACAGCCACTGGGGCCAATTACAGAATGATATTAACAATTAAAACTTAAATTATATAAAATAAAATAACTACAGTAACAAAAACAAAAGATACATTGATCAGCGGTACACATTTGCAAAATAAGACAAAAACATACTTAAAATACAAAATACATTTACAAAAAAAAAAAAATACTTAAAAATGCCTATTATCAAGACAAGCAATAACAGATGTTTTGAAGGCCGTAATAGATGGGGAATATACATCAATGAGGTGCTGAAACTGATTATACAGACGAGGTAGACGGTAGACGGGAGAGTTAAGGCAATGATTGGTGCTAGGTACGCGATAAGTAAAAGTGTTAGCATGTCGGGATGAGGATCTGGGTACATTAAAATTTAGCTGTGATAAGAAAGTAGGGTTATCTATTTTGTTATGAATTAACTTGTATAAGAAACATAAGTCATACAAGATGTGTCTATTTTGCAGAGATAGAAAGTTAAATTCACGTAGTAAATATTGATATGGAACATCGAAACGATAAGTACCATATTTAACAAAATAAATGTATCTCAAGAATCTCTTTTGCACATTTTCAAGCATATTAATATATTTAGAATAGCAAGGCGACCAGACCACTGAACAGTAACACAGCTTACTTAGTACAAATGTATTAAATAATTTAATGAGTACATTAATGTTCTCAAAAGGTTTACAGTTACGAACTATAAAGCCTAAGAGTCTGTAACAATCAGCAGAAAGTTTGGCTATGTGCAAGTTGAATGTAAGTTTACTGTCAAAGGTAATACCCAAATCAGATGTTACATTAGATCTGTCCAGCCGTATGTCTCCTATGGAGTAATCAAATTTAATACCGTTCTGTTTGCGGGTATAGGATGTAACTGAACATTTGCTAATGCTTAATTCTAATTTATTATCTAGACACCAAATAACCATAGCATCCAGGCTATGCTGCAAGATTAAACAGTCTTCAGTAGAGTCAATAACATTTAAAATCTTCAAGTCATCCGCAAATAAAAAGGTACTACAGTTAAGTACAGAGCAAACATTATTAAAGAATAATAGGAATAATAATGGCCCCAGGTTAGACCCCTGGGGAACACCACTAGAAGCTATGTACGTGCGCGACCGAACACCATTAACTTCTACCACTTGCCGCCGATTATGTAAGTATTAGCGAATCACATTCACAACACTGGCACTCAAGTCGTAGTCCATGAGCCGAGATATTAAAAGGGCATGATCCAGCTTATCGAAGGCTTTAACAAGATCAGTATAGATGATATCAACTTGCTTCCCAGCATCCATGGCTTTAGGAATAATATCTGTAAAATTGGTTAAGTTGGTAGTCGTAGAGCGCTTCCTCATAAAACCATGTTGATCTTTATGGAGAGACGCACTGACGTTGTTATAAATATAGTTGCTGAGAAGTGATTCAAATACTTTGGACAAGTTGCTCAAGATCGAAATTGGTCGATTGCAGTTTTAACTCCCTTTTTGAAGACCGGACAGATACGCGACTCTTTCCATACATCGGGAAAAATACCGCTACTTAATATAAGATTAAAAATAAAACACAAAGGATCACATAACACGTTTGCAGCATCCTTCAAGATCAGGCTGGGAACTAAGTCGATGCCCATAGTTAAATTAGGTTTGAGGCCACTAAGTTGTTTCTTCACATCTGATACACAAAACTTGACATTGGCTAGATGACTGAGTTTGTTCACATTCACATTGGCAGATAATGAGCTTGGAGCCAACGATTTACTAAAATAATTAGCAAAACCATCAACTACATCATTACAGTTGGATAACTCAGTGTCATCTAGTGTCATGACACCTGGAATGCGAGTCGAGGCCTTTTTATGGTTAACATATTGCCAGAGAAGTTGTGGAGAGATACTGAGGTTCTTCTCAACCTGAGCAGTGTATTTTGAGTGAGCAAGAGCTATATCATTATTGCAGGATCTTCTTAAGTCTTGAAAAACACATTTATCACTCTCCTTCCGAGATTGCAGATATTTTTTACGAGCTCTGTCCTTCTTTGCAAGTTTAATTTTAATTGAGCGGCTAAACCAAGGAGGTTTGTCATACGATTTGCAACTTGCAGGGTATGTAGGTACATGCTTATCAAACAGTTGGTAAAGCTTCTTATATAATACATCACAGGCAATGTTTACATCGGGACACGTATAGAGTTCATTCCAGCAGCAATTAGAGAGGTCATTATAGAGGCCTATAAAATTTGCTTTCCTAAAGTTATACTTATGGGCAGTTTGAGTAAAATTTTTCAGATTATCAGCACAGGCAGTATCAACAGAGATGCTAAGCGTAGGGTGGTAAGGGTCTTCCTTAACTAAGGGAAAGTTCCAGCGCTCAACACTCTTAACTAAATTTGTTGACGAGATAACTAGATCCAGGATTCTTCCATTATTATTTATGATGTTGTTATGCTGGGATAAGTCGTTGCAATTAATAAAAGCATGCAAAGTCTCCAAAGAAGTCGTGTTGTTACCAGCATGATATTCGGGAATGTTGAAGTCACCCATTATGAGTATTTGCTTACCGCGGAACTCATTTTCAATTAATTCAAATACACGAGAGTATTCATTAACTGGAGCATTAGGTTTGATATAGACACAGATTAAAACTAGCTGTTTATGTTGTAGCTTAAGCTTAACAGCAGTAAGCTGCGTGTAATCAGAGTATGGAAAATTATGGTTGATGAGCTCAGAAGAGAACCGCGAATGAACAGCAATTGATGCGCCGCCACCAATGGAGCTAGCACGATCATGCCGATAGACATCGAATTCATGCGGGAAGAATTCATAACTGTTAACACCACTGTGCAACCACGTTTCAGTCAAAAAGTAAATGTCGAAATCATTGTTGAGCAAGCTGTTCTGTACGTCTACAAATTTAGTGTTTAATCCTCGAACATTTTGATAAAGTACATGAATGCTAGGTGAGTGTTGGGTAGAAACTAGTTTTTTTCTTGGACAATTTTTTTGAATATCTTCGGGGTGTTATTAACGTATTTAATGAAGAGTTTCTCGCCACATGATTCACGTCGTTTAAGTTCCGCCAACGCAACTTTAAATTCCTCACGCTGCATCGGCGTTAAATCATGTTTCAGTTTAAGGTTATTATCAAGCTTACTTTTATTCTTAAGTAACATTGTTGCCTTACAGCGTTGGTCCAAGATGATTTTAATAGGACGTGGCCTGTCACCGACTTTTCCCAATCTGAATACCTTCCTGACAGATACTGAACTATCAAGCGAAAGAAGTAGTGATGTTACTTTATCAATGTCGTTTAGGTTGTCATTAGAGGGATGTTCAGGTAAATTAAATAGAATGACGTTATTTTCCCTTCTTTTGCGGTCATCAATTTCACCAATAATATTTAGATTTACGTCCACCTTAGGTCCATTTATCTTGTCTTCTAATTGGGTTAGACTATTTTTAAGAGTGAACAATTCATCTTGTAAGATCTGATTATCATTTTTTAATTTAGTCATGTCAGATATTAGGGCAGAAAGCTGGATGTTAGTCTCAGCTAACCTATCACATTTAATTGTTAATTGACTAACGGACTCTCTAAGCTCTTTAACCGTATTTACGAGATCAGATAAAATATTGTATCCACTAGCAGCGGGTGCTATGGACAAGGTGTCAGGCAAAATCGAATCATCACAAGTACTACTGGAACTGGCTGCTCTAGTATGCTTGTTGTAGCAGATAACTTCCCCTTCATTGGTGCGAATCAAATATTTCAGCAGTGCGGCACAGCTATGATGAAAGACTGAGTTGCATTTACAACATTTAACAAAGTCACTAACTACCTTTTTACATTTTTTACTGTGAGTATCCTGGCCCATTCTTGAGTGAGGATGAATACTGATTTAAATATAAAGTTGCGTTAAAACACGAGGCAATGAGACAGGGACACACACTTCACCTCACAGGGCATGTTGTGAGGACTTTTACACAACAAGACAGGTAGACCAGTTTAAAGGATTAAGTTAGTGAGATTGGTAGTCAGTTAAGAATCAGAAATACACATATATTAATATCATAAAAATAAAAATAATTGAAATGAAAAATAATTATACAATATCATAAAAATAACAATAGTAACGAAATTCAATAGTAACACTAATAGAGAGGACGTAGAGAAAGAAATAAATTTTACCGCTATCTGAGGCAGATATTAAATCATCAGTTATATTTAGCAAGGCAGTTTCGCAACTATGGTCAGGCCGAAATCCAGATTGATGCATTGGTAGTATTTGGTTATTATCTATGAATGTACGTAGCTGTTCTGAAATTATTTCTTCCATGATTTTCGAAATTGTTGGTAAGATACTAATAGGACGCAGATGTTTCGGTTCCGATGGTTCATTGATTTTCGGTATTGGGTTTGATAATTGCATATTTCCAAATATTTGGAAAGGTCTTTTGTAGAACGCAGGAATTAATAATATGGACCAGATAAGGCAAAATTTTCGGACAGCACAGTCGTAACATAGAAATATTTATATCATCATATCCTGTTGCTAATGATTTAATGTTATTAAGATGTTTAATCACAGTAAGGTCATCAATTAATTTAAACTGAAAACGTGCCACTGATGAGCTTAGAGAGTTAACGTTGTAATTGTTAAAGTTATCACCATCGGATTTACTAGCAGGAATACTATTAATGAAGTATGAGTTAAGAGCATCTACATCTTTTAAACAATCAGGAATGCATGGTGTTGAAGTTTTTTTTTATATTTAAATTCTTCAGATGTTTTCACAGAAAACTTTTGTTTTTGTTTTGAGAAATATACGTAAAGTAAGCTTTCTTTTCATTCCTTATCGCCGTATTTGTGAAGTTTCTTAAATTTTTATAGTCAGTCCAATGAACAGGGTCTTTTATACGCCTAAATTTTGTTTTGGATTTATTGCGCAATTCAATTAAGTATTTTATGTTGTCCGTCAACCAAGGGCTCTGGGGTTCTATTCCCACAAAAAGAGTCTTGATTGTATTTTAAACATAAAAGATAACAATGTAACAATAGATTTAAGCCTTCTTCACTGAAATTATTAATAATATAAAAAAATATTTTTTGTTGCCTTTTTGCTCACAAGTTACATCATTTATTTCAACCTGTTTTTTGGTTTTCTTGCTATTTCGATCCCCACGAAGTTTAATCGTACGAATACTTTTTGCATTTGACCAATTCGTTGTTTTCGTTTTATTCGGTTGTTCTGAGCGAGACTTGTTTTCAACACTGAAATCACTCGTAGATTTACAATGAAACCGAAAAATTAAATAAGGAAAATATTCTGAAGATGATCTGTGATATGTGCTTCAATTTAAGAAAGCGTAAGGAAGATAAAATTAAAAATTTGAAGTTCGTGAGAGACACATTGAAGCTGCATGACAAGTTTGTGTTTTTGCTACAAAAAAGTGCATGGAAATCGATGAGGCTCTGTTCCAGCAGTTGATCAAGGGCTAATAAATTGCAATATGATAATGTTATTTTAAAGCAGAAAAACTGGTATTTAATGGCAAAACTATGTTGAATCATACAACTTGCTGAATAAGTTCCAATGATTCTGAAAGCTTCTCTTGCGTTTGACTTGGATATTGACTACTAATGCAACGCCAGGCAAAACACGTGTCCAGGGATTGCCCTTCTTAATAATTTCGTGATGTGCCTAAAAGAACGATAACAGTACAAATTACGTCGTATTGTACTTAATGTGATTTAAGTCATGTGACGGCAGCTAATAGTTATATCATTCAATGCCTGGCGGTGCATTAGTACGAGGAATAGTTGTTTTAACTATTAGCTGTTCTGCCTTACATAATTATTGTAAGATAACGGTGCAGTAATGCTCGGAGAAATTAATTTTTCTCATACAAATTTTAATTCCATATATATATATATATATATTTCTTTGTTGCCTTTGAATCAACTGATCCCAGGAGAAGAATCTGTTTCCAACGTTTTTTTGTTTTAGTTTTTTTTCGGCTAAGCAGAGAAACTTGTTTTCAACATTAAAGTCATCATTTTTAATTTTTAAAACCATTCTCTGCATAACTTATCATCTGGATCTATCCACCATAAACTTTCAAACGTACTCAATATACTTCAGCTACAATTTTCTTCAATGGTAGCAAAAATCAAAAACTAAAGCGCCTTGAAAATTTTGCTTCGTGAACACCAAATGTCACGTATTTTAATTTTATGAAGATTAGATTAGATTAGATGTTGTATGGGTGGCACCAACGCCTATTCCACCGCGACCTTTCCAGGTCTATTGTGGATCCCTGTTTATCTCAGATGACCAGCTCTAGCTTTGCCTCTTTGATTAGTCCTATTAGCCCTGCCAGAGGGACTTGGGTATAAGTCTCCGCGCTTGGGTTTGTAGTGCCTAGCTTTTGATATCTAATCCTTGCTAGACCCTCGCAGTGGCATAGGATGTGGAACGAGTCCTCTTCTTTCTCTAGGCAGAATCTGCAATTTTATGAAACTTAAAGCCTTATATACATAATATGATTTTAGTAAGTCTTTAAAACCACTGAAATTAGGTTTCATTTTGAAACTGACAACTAGAGCCACATTTTGAAAGAGAACTAGTTTGCATTTCCCAATAGTGAAGAAGTTAGGCAGATGGAATGGACATAGATGACATTACTCACACGTTTGCTAAGGAAAATCTTGAAGAGATTAAGGCCAGAGATTTTTACTATAATTAGATATTTCCACTATATAGAAACGTTTTTTTTTTCAAGACTGCCTAGCACAACATAAAGCAGAAAATATTCTTGGTATTAGTGAACTTGATAAGAATGATAATGATCTTCATTAACTGGTTGAAAGAAGAACCAACTCATCTATAATAATAGGTTGTCCGGAAAGTTCGTGCCGATTTTCAGTAGGTAGCGTGAGAGGAGACCTGAATATAGCACACTTATTGAAAACAAATAACATATGTACATATTCTAAAAGAGATAACTTCAGGCCATATTGGGAAAAAAAATTGGTTAAGATTCGTTAATTTTTATGAGTTTTATACGCCTTAGAATATGGCAGCAAATAAAGTGCATTATAGGCATTTAATGCTTTTCTGTTTTTGAAAGAACAAAAATGCCACACAAGCTGCAAATAAGATATGCGCTGTTTATGGTGAAGATGCTGCAGCCAAAAAAACTGTGCGGAAGTGGTTTTCTCGGTTTAAAGCTGGAAATTTTGACCTTGACAATCAAGAACGCGCGGGGATGCGGTCCACCACAGACGATGATATGATTAAAGCAGAAATCGAGAATAACCCACACTCAACATTACATCAAATAGCAGGAATGCTGAATAAATCAAAATCAACCATCTACGACCATATTGTGAATCTTGGCTAATTAAACCGTCTTGATGTATAGGTTCCTCATGATTTAACGGAGAAAAATCTGTTGGATGCGATATGCTTTACAAACGCAACGAGGCAATTAGTCACGGGGAATGAAAAATGGATAATTTATAAAAACATTCAGCTTAAAAAGTGTTGGGGAAGCGTGAAGAACGACCTTTAGTCGCCCCAAAAACCGGTCTTCATTGGAAGAAGGTAATGCTCTGTGTTTGGTGGGATTGGAAAGGAATCGTTTATTATTAGCTTTCACTAAATAATGAAACAATAAATTCGGAAAATTATTGCTCTCATTTAGAGGAATTGAAGACATTTATCGAACAAAATCATCCAGAAATAGCGAATCGAAAGAGCGTCGTGTTTCGTCAGGATAATGCCCGGCTTCATGTGTCTTTTACAACTCGACAAAAATTGTTGGAGTTTGGTTGGGATGTTTTACCCCATCCACCGTATTCTGCAGACCTCGCGCTCTCGGATTTCCACCCTTTCCGATCATTACAAAATTGCCCTTGATGGAAAAAAATTCAACTCTTTGGTTTAGACAAAAACTTCTTTAGAAATTTTTTTTGCCAAAAAACGTGAAAGGTTCTGGAAGGACGGAATTCTCAAGTTGCATGAAAGATGGAGAAAGGTTGTGGAACAGAATGTTACCTATATAATTTAATAAATCTATACCAATATTTAAATGAGCTGCGTTTCAATTTTCCTTAAAAATCGGCACGAACTTTCCGGACAACCCAATATATTTGCTCATGTACGTCTCATATTTTTTGTTATTTGCATATAATACAACACATATTTTCTTCAGACATACATTCATTATAGTATGATGTATACTAAAAGAGCTAATACAATAATCATCCCTTAATTTTGATTATTATTTAGTGAGATAAACATTTTGTTTAAAGTTAAAGTTATTCAAAGAAAATAATATTTGATAGCCTTGCTATTTTGTAACACGCAAGTTACTTTTTTATCATTAGATTTCGTCGAGGTAATAGCCAAAGAAGTAGTTGTTTCAAAAGTGATTTGTTTTTGTAGTCTTAATAAGACTCATTTGTTGTAGATTTACGAAATATTTTCGTGTTTTTTCAAATTATTAAATAATATTTCATAAATCTGTAGTTATCTTTTTCTTCCTTTGGACCAACTTTGGCTATTTTTAAAGGACTTGGATATATTCCTCTTTCTAGAGCTATGTTCACTAGTTTAGAAAGCGGTTCACTTATTTCTTTTTTAACCCATTTAGGAATTTCATCAAATCCTGTGCTTGGCATGTTTTTGAGTGAGTCTATTAATTCCATTATTTCGTGAGGAGTTACTGGTTTTACAAATAACGAGTGTTCTATGGGATTGAATGAAGTACCAAACGTTGATAATGCATAACCAAAATGTTTCTTAAGTTTCTCACATAAACGTTTATGCTTTTTTTATTTCTGAATTAACCCAGTTTTTTAATTTATTCCTCTTTGCTCTTCTCACTGGACAGACAGTATTTAAATGTTGTAAGAACTCATCTATAAAAAGATTGTATGATTTATTTTTATCATTTCCTTGAATAAAATCCCAATTTTTATGTTCTAAATAAAATTTAAACTCATTTAAATTGTGTATTCCTGTTGATCTAATATTCTTCGACTGTTTGTAACAGTTATTAGTTTGTTTCTTATAACATAGGTTAAATGAAATTAACTGTCTCAGGTGATCCGATAAGTTTAAGTTAATATTATTACATGAGAAATTATACTCTAAAAAATTAGGTACGATGTAGTCAATTTGGGTACCTGTATTTCCTGCATGGCTAAAATTAATTTTAGTTGCCTCTTGTATATTATTGATCAAATTGTAGGATGTAAATAAGTCTTGCAGGTTTGTTCTGTCACTGGAATCTGTTAAAAATCGCAGATTATTATATTTTTGTGTGAAAAATATAGCCTATTTAATATATTATTCAGTTTCTGGAAAAATATATTTGTATTGTCAGTTGGTGGGCGGTATACTGCCAATATTGCAATTTTATTATTATTAAATTTTACAGAACAGCAGGAACATTCAATCTTAGACTCGATATTATACCTTTTTATGCGATTTATCTCTTCACATTCATATTCTGATTTCACTAAATTCGATGTTCCTCCGCCGTCTTTAAATTTTCTTAAGAAACTTGAAATTCTATTATAGCCACGCAAATTAATTAATGCCACGTTTTCTGCTTAACTCCAAGTTTCTGTAAGTGCTATAATATTGGGGCGTATATCATCTAAAGCTACTTTTAATTCATTTAATTTATTTATTGCACTTTTAATGTTTTGGTGCAATACTTTTATTTCTCCATATCCAGTTTCGGGTTTTTCCATACTTCTGAAAAAAATGAAAGGGCCTCACACTTACTCCGGATGGCCATTTGTTGGGATTCATTATTGTTTCCTTGTAATCTGTCGGAGCTCCAATTTTCTCTTTCGAGAATGAATCTTCTTTCTCAATTGCGTCTATTGAGAATGTTATATTGTCAAAGTTTTCTTGGAGAATGTTTTTCAATTTGTCAGTCGTAAAATCATTTCTTAAATTTACCTACATGAAACCAAACTTTTCGTACATATTGATAGACTTCATCATTTCCTATAATGCTAGTTCCAACGATTAATTCATTCTTTTTTACTTTGTTATTAATTTTTAGACTGAATTTCTGCGATCGGTTTTCGTGTTTATTTTTAGTGGAATTCATGAACCTAGGCTCTTTTTGTACGTCTGTAGTTTTGTTGATATCAATTTTGTCTGGCGAATGATCAATTTGGGTGTTATCAAGTGATGTTTTTGAAGCATTCATTGTTTCCTTCTCTCTTTGTCCATTTACATGCTATTGTTGACATTTCATGGCTAATTTCAGGTACAATTTCCTTCTCTTTGCGATTGTTTACCTTCCACAAGAGATGGCATATGTTGGCTAATTTCAGCGTGTATTGTAAAGCACATTTACAAATACAAATGTTTTTAACTTATGTCAACCTTTATCTGTCGTCTGTTACCTATCATCTTCCACCTGCGAAGTAACACCGTTACAAAGAAAAGTATCTAGTAAAATTTTACAGAATATTAATTCACATTGAATAATTGAAGTGGATCTAATTTATCGCCTTATTTCGGGGCCCATAATGTTAATCTAGAACTGTCGTTGTGTTATGTTGTTAAAAAACTATTTACAAATAATAAGAAAATCGAATAACCCCGTGATATTTTATAATAGATAGCAATATATTGATCTTATTGTAGGCCACTTTTCTACGGATTATTTTTACATGCACATACCACTAACATGTAATTTTAAATCCTAGGTCGATTCCTCCCTCCTTCACTTTTAATATCGATTTTATTTTGCTTCAGTTCCTAAAGAAATTAAATAATTAGATTCCACATTGTCCTGCGATATGGATTAGATAATATTCTACGAGCTTTTCTTGTGTAGTAAAAATGTATTAACGTCCTTGACGCTGTAGAAAATGAAAACATCTCGTAAATCTATAACAAATGAGTCTTATTAAAATTACAAAACAAATCACTTACTTCTCTGGTTAATTAATTAATTAATTAATGATGCAAGTTTAAATTAAATTAAACCTTCATTAATATTTCAAAATATTTCAACAATTGATAAGTGAGAGAATCATTCAAGAAAATTACTTATGTATGTGTCCACAGTGTGGGAAAGATTTTTTTGTAGAATTAGCATTTTAGATAAGTTGTCGATGTTTGGATTTTACTAATTTATTAGTTATTATTAAAAGATTTTAATTAATTATAGGTATTTATATATTCAATGGAAAAAAACAACAGCATTTATCGATCTAAAATGTAATTGGCAAAATTTGGGGCTCTAATAATAATTCGATTGGTCGTTCGTTTCAAAATTTTCATCGAATCCCGACCGAAGATTAAACGGGACACAAAAAGTTGTTATCGTCATTAGCGTTTGGTCGTCGGTGGGGGTGGATTTTATAGTTATTGGATCCGGAATGAATTTGCCTCCGAGAGTGGCCTTATTACATTTTTATCAGTCGGGGAAAAATCGTCGTTGTTGTCGACTGATAAAAATGTTGTTGCGAAGTTTGCGTCGCCTGGTACGCGATGAACGGTCACGTTTATTGCCTTTATCGGGGTGATTTATGCGTAAAGTGGATATTGTAAAAATTGAGCGTCCGGATTTCCTATTAAATAAACCGGAACGGATATTTTTGCTCCATAAATGTCTCCAATAGGGGCAGAGAATTCGATTGCCCTCAATGTAAGGAGCTAGAATTAAACAAGCATAACCTAATCCATATTTTGATATATATAGATTATACAGGGTGTATCAGTAAAGTAGTCATGAATGTTAATGAGAGATAAAGTAGAACTGGATTAGATGATGGGAAGTATTTAATTTGATCATAATTGTCTAACAGAGTTTTACATATCAATGTTGTAGTTCAGTCTCTTATGAGATTTTTTGAAATATAAATTGGATTATAAGGTGGTATAGAGTGTTTTACAGATGGATGATAAAATACATGAAAATAACACTCAAATTATTTCTTAATTCAAACTGAGTTTGTTATTGATAATGTTCACCTTGTGAACGAAATGTACTTTTAATGCTTAATGTCAGTGAAGTGTGAAGTGAGTGTTATTTTCATTTACAAAATTTACAAAACAGTAATAAAGTACAACTATTCAATGTTTCATTCTACTAATACTATATCGGCAGGCAAAATGAAGCTTCACAGCTAACGCAATAGCAACAGCCACGTGTGCGCACATGTACGCACACACAATTATCTGCTGGTTTAGTTTACGTAACGACACCTGTCGCATAAATCAGTCATTACTCTATTTTTTATGAACATTTATAACCATGAAATGCAATCCTCCGCAATTAATTATTCCATCCATATAAGTTATAGTAAATTAATAATATTAAAAAGTAAATAAAGCTGTTGATTTATTAGTGAACTGAAATCCTCAATTTTATAAAAGAATATGTGTTTGTCATCTGACATCCAGTCTTATTCACGACAGACAAAATCCCAGGAGTTATACGAATTCAATTGCCAAGAAAATCACTTGTCAACATACTCGAGCTTGCAGATGACAGCATCCATTACATCTTCGACCACCCGTTGCGACAACGTTACCACCACTGCGAAATCAACAAGTGCCTCCCTCCACCCCCTCAACATCATTTTCTCAACATCTGATTCCACAAACTTATCAATTAATTGGCCGACGTCGATTGGTCATTCGTTTCTGGTGTAATTAGTATTCTGGGATTTCCCCAAACTTTCTGGTTCGTGGATAAGGGGTGGATGCGGGGAGGACACGCAGCGCACGTTGTAAATTTGATATCGGAAGAGAGTAAATGCGTTATTTAAATGTTTCACTCTAGGGAGTGACGGCGGGAAGTTGTAATAATTATATTATTTAGTCTCTAGATAAATGTTTTAATAGAACAACTCCACTTAATTAATAAATCTTTTCACGCACTAATTCTACTCTGCTTAAGACGTTGTCTTGTTAAAGTAACTAATTACTTCTTCAGGTATAAATTGAATTAATTCGCCAACTTAATATTTAATATAAGGCAAGCTTTTCTTACAGTTGTCAATTGCAAAACCAAATTTATATTATGGTGGATGCGCCGGGCACAATAGGTTTTATCACATATTAATTACGATTAAGAGGTTTGAAAATAAAACAGGCGTGTTAATTGTAAACCTAGGATAATAATTATAGGAACAGGATTTTGTTACTGTAATTAAGGCCTGAAGTAGAGTAATATTTGCACATACACAAAGTAAGTAAAATAAATATTTTACCCTTATTACCCTCAAAACTTCCGAGTATGTGGCGTATAAATGTTAAAACTGAATGCTATCTCCGAACGTTATTATCCTAAAATGCAGCTTTACATATAAATGCGTGGTTGTTAAAAGTTTATCCTATTTTAGTCCTATTTATAATTTAGTTTATTCTGAAGAAACACTGAAAGCAATTTTATTCCCTATCTTTCGAGTTCTACGCGTTGTGCTTTTGTTTCTAGTTGCGATTTAGCAATTGTTTTGTAGAAATATTATCATTTAGTTTATTTTGAATAAAATTTAAAAATTTTAAGCTAATTTCTGGGCTGGATTTTTTTTTACAATTTTTTAAAACACTGAATGTAATTTTATTTCTTTACGTTCAAGTTTTACGCGTTGTGCATTAGTTTCTAGTCGCTATTTAGCAATTGTTTTGTAGAAATTTTATAATTCAGTTCATTATGAATTTTAAGCAAATTTCTTGGGTAGATAATTTTTACAATGTTTTAAATCACGGAATGCAATTTTATTTCCTTTAGTTCGAGTTCTACGTGTTATGCTTTGGTTTCTGGTTACGATTTGGTAATTGTTTTGTAATATTATGGTTCATTTTTAATCAATTTTGAAAATTTTAAGCTAATTTCTTGGCTGGATAATTTTTTACGATTTTTTAAAACTCTAAATGCAATTTTATTTCTATTCCTTCGAGTTTTATGTATTGTGCTTTTGTTTCTAGTTGCGTTCAAGCAATTATTTTGTACAAATATTATTATTTAGTTAATTTTCAATACGTTTTGAAAATTTTAAGCTAATTTCTTAGCTGGATAATTTTTTACATTTTTTTAAAACACTGAATGCAATTTTATTAATTTTCGTTCGAGTTTTATGCGTTGTGCTTTTGTTTCTAGTTGCAATCGTTTTGTAGGAATGTTATAATTTAGTTCATTTTGAATAAATTTTGAAAATTTTAAGCTAATTCGTTGGCTTGATAATTTTTTACAATTTTTTTAAACACTGAAAGCAATTTTATTTTCGTTCGTTGAGTTTTACGCATTCTACTTTTGTTTCTAGTTGTGATTTACCAATATTTTTGTAGAAATATTATAATTTAGTTTATTTTGAATAAATTTTGAAAATTTTAAACTTTTTTCTTGGCTGGATATTTTTGTAAAAAAATTTTAAAACACTGAATGCAATTTTATTTCATTTCGTTCGAGTTCTACGCGTTGTGCTTTTATTTCTAGTTGTGGTCAAGCAATTGTTTTCTAGAAATATTATAATTTAGTTCATTTTAAATATATTTTGAAAATATTAAGCAAATTTCTTGGCTGGATAATTTTTTACAATTTTTAAAAACACTGAATGCAATTTTATTAATTTTCGTTCGAGTTTTATGCGTTGTGCTATTGTTTCTAATTGCGGATTAGCAATCGTTTTGTAGGAATGTTATAATTTAGTTCATTTTGAATATATCTTGAAAATTTTAAGCTAACTTCTTGGCTGGATAACTTTTTACAATTTTTTAAAACTCTGCATGCAATTTTATTTTTATTCTTTCGAGTTTTATGCCTTGTGCTTTTGTTTCTAGTTGCGTTCAAGCAAATATTTTGTACAAATATTATAATTTAGTTCATTTTCAATACATTTTGAAAATTTTAAGCTAATTTCTTGGCTGGATAATTTTTTACAATTTTTTAAAACACTGAATGCAATTTTATTTCCATTCCTTCGAGTTTTATGCCTTGTGCTTTTGTTTCTAGTTACGATTTAGCAATCGTTTTGTAGGAATATTATAATTTAGTTCATTTTCAATACATTTTGAAAATTTTAAGTTAATTTCCTAGCTGGATAATTTTTTACAATTTTTTAAAAAACTGAATGCAATTTTATTCCTTTTCGTTAGAGTTTAACGCGTTAGGCTTTTGTTTTTAGTTGTGACTTAGCAATTGTTTTGTAGAAATATTATAATTTAATTTTGAATAAATTTTGAAAGTTTTAAGCAAATTTCTTGGCTCGATAATTTTTTACATTTTTTTTTAAACACTGAAAGCAATTTTATTTTCCTTCGTTGAGTTTTATGCATTCTACTTTTGTTTCTAGTTGCGATTTACCAATAATTTTGTAGAAATATTATAATTTAGTTTATTTGGAATAAATTTAGAAAATTTTAAGGTAATTTCTTAGCTGGATAATTTTGTACAATTTTTTAAAACTCTGAATGCAATTTTATTTCCATTCCTTCGAGTTTTATGCCTTGTGCTTTTGTTTCTAGTGGAGATTTAGCAATCGTTTTGTAGAAATATTATAACTTAGTCTATTTTGAGTATATTTTGAAAATTTTAGGCAAATTTCTGAGCTGGATAATTTTTTACAATTTTTTAAAACACTGAAAGCAATGTTATTTCCCTTCGTTGAGTTTTACGGGTTCTGCTTTTGTTTTTGGTTACGATTTAACAATATTTTTGTGGAAATATTATAACTTAGTTCATTCCTAATAAATTTTGAAAATTGTAAGCTAATTTCTTAACTGGATAATTTTTTACAATTTTTTAAAACACTGAATGCAATTTTTTTCATTACGATCGAGTTTTACGCGTTGCGCTTTTGTTCCTAGTTACTATCAAGCAATTGTTTTGTAGAAATATTATAATTTAGTTTATTTTGAATAAATTTTAAAAATTTTAAGCTAATTTCTTGGCTGGATAATTTTTTACATTCATTTAAAACACTGAATGCAATTTTTTTTCCTTTCGTTCGAGTTTTACACTTTGTGCTTTTGTTTCCAGTTATAATTTAGCAATTATTTTGTAGAAATATTATAACTTAGTTCATTTTGATTAATATTTTGAAAATTTCAAGCTAATTTCTTAGCTGGATAATTTTTTACGATTTTTTAAAACTCTGAATGCAATTTTATTACTATTCTTTCTAGTTTTATGCCTTGTGATTTTGTTTCTAGTTGCGATTTAGCAATCGTTTTGTAGGAATATTATAATCTATATCATTTTGAATATATTTTGAAAATTTTAAGCTAATTTCTTGGCTGGATGGTTTTTTACGATTTTTTAAAACTCTGAATGCAATTTTATTTCCATTCCTTTGAGTTTTATGCCTTGTGCTTTTGTTTCTAGTAGCGATTTAGCAATCATTTTGTAGGAATATTATAATCTAGTTTATTTTGAATAAATTTTGAAAATTTTAAGCAAATTTCTTAGCTGGATAATTTTTTACAATTTTTTAAAACTCTGAATGCAATTTTATTTCTACTCCTTCGAGTTTTATGCCCTGTTCTATTGTTTCTAGTTGCAATTTAGCAATCGTTTTGTAGGAATATTATAATCTATATCATTTTGAATATATTTTGAAAATTTTAAGCTAATTTCTTAGTTGGATAATTTTTTACAATTTTTTAAAACTTTGCATGCAATTTTATTTCTATTCTTTCGAGTTTTATGCCTTGTGCTTTTGTTTCTAGTTGCGAATTAGCAATTGTTTTGTAGGAATATTATAATTTAGTTCATTTTGAGTAAATTTAGAAAATTTTAAGTAAATTTCTTGGCTGGATAATTTTTTACAATTTTTTAAAACACTGAATGCAATTTTATTCCTTTTCGTTAGAGTTTAACGCGTTATGCTTTTGTTTTTAGTTGTGACTTAGCAATTGTTTTGTAGAAATATTATAATTTAATTTTGAATAAATTTTGAAAGTTTTAAGCAAATTTCTTGGCTCGATAATTTTTTACATTTTTTTTAAAACACTGAAAGCAATTTTATTTTCCTTCGTTGAGTTTTATGCATTCTACTTTTGTTTCTAGTTGCGATTTACCAATAATTTTGTAGAAATATTACAATTTAGTTTATTTTGAATAAATTTTGAAAATTTTAAGCTAATTTCTTGGCTGGATAATTTTTTACAATTTTTTAAAACACTGAAAGCAATTTTATTTCTCTTCGTTGAGTTTTACGCATTCCGCTTTTGTTTCTAGTTGTGATTTAACAATAGTTTTGTAGAATTATTATAATTTAGTTCATTTTTAATAAATTTTGAAAATTTTAAGCTAATATCTTAGCTGGGTAATTTTTTACAATTTTTTAAAACTCGGAATGCAAATTTATTTCTATTCCTTCGAATTTTATGCCCTGTGCTATTGTTTCTAGTTGCGATGTAGCAATTGTTTTCTAGAAATATTATAATTCAGTTCATTATGAATAAATTTTGAAAATTTTAAGCTTATTTCTTAGCTGGATAATTTGTTACAATTTTTTTTAAATACTGAACGCAATTTTATTTCCTTTCGTTCGTGTTCTAAGCGTTATACTTTTGTTTCTAGCTGCGATTAGGCAATTTTTTTGTGGAAATATTACAATTTAATTCATTTTGAAAATTTTTTGAAAATTTTAAGCTAATTTCTTAGCTGGATAATTTTTTACAATTTTTAAAACTCTCAATGTAATTTTAGTTCCATTTCTTCGAGTTTTATGCCTTGTGCTTTTGTTTCTAGTGGCGATTTAGCAATCGTTTTGTAGGAGTATTATAATTTAGTTCATTTTGAATAGTTTTTGAAAATTTTAAGGTAATATCTTAGTTGGATAATTTTTTACAATTTTTTAAATCTCTGCAAGCAATTTTATTTCTATTCTTTCGAGTTTTATGCCTTGTGCTTTTGTTTCTAGTTGCGAATTAGCAATCGTTTTGTAGGAATGTTATAATTTAGTTCATTTTGAATAAATTTTGAAAATATTAAGCTAATTTTTTGACTGGATAATTTTTTACAATTTTTCAAAACACTGAAAGCAATTTTATTTCCCTTCGTTGAGATCTACGCATTCTTCTTTTGTTTCTAGTTGCGATTTACCAATAATTTTGTAGAAATATTATAATTTAGTTTATTTTGAGTAAATTTTGAAAATTTTAAGCTTATTTCTCGGCTGGATATTTTTCTACAATTTTTTTAAAACACTGAATGCAATTTTATTCCTTTTCGTTCGAGTTTAACGCGTTGCACTTTTATTTCTAGTTGCGACTTAACAATTATTTTGTAGAAATATTATAATTTAGTTTATTAAAATAAATTTTAAAAATTTAAAGCTAATTTCTTGGCTTAATAATTTTTTACAATTTTTTAAAACTCTGAATGCAATTTTATTTCTATTCCTTCGAGTTTTGCGCATTCTGCTTTTATTTCTAGTTGCCAGTTAGCAATTTCGTGAAATTTTTTAGCTAATTTCTTTTTCTTTTGTTTCTTTAAAAATCAATATATTTAATAAACCAAACAAGTTTAGAGCCCTACGTTGGGCGCCAAAAATATGCCACACCCCTTTAATTTAAACTCTTGCTTATGGAAAGGACGGATGACAAACGACACACCTCGGCTATAATGCAAATTTAAATAATTTATATTTAATGGTCGACACTTTTTTTTTGTTTTGTTTGTAATTAATATGTAATTATTACATAAAATCCAAGCCGAATTGTTTGCGTGCGATTCTTTAAATGCTTTAATAGTACACTTGTTTTTCCCGTAACATTATACACGAATGTGCTCGTCATCCCTTCACCCGACAACAATCCCTTATGATGATCGATATCTTTATGCAAAGCATAACAATCATTCTTTATCCGCGGCGGACATAAAGCAGGCGCAATAAAGCTGATCGAAATTCGGCTAGCTGAAATGAAAAAGAAGAAAAAAAAAACGGGAACGGAGAAGGAATGAAAGGGCCATTAAATCCGCAATCTCTACCCACCCCCCTTCCGCCTCCTTCTCGTCCTCCTTTTTACCCCAAACCCCGCATCACGCCGAATAGTGTGTGTTAAGTATCTTTAGATGTGTCCGTTCCATTTTTAAGCGGGCACACTTATTTCTACGTGTCACATTTCATTTCGCACTTAATGTCGGTTTTGTGTAGTTTTACAATTCCAGATGTGGAAATTGTGCACACGCTGTGGCGTGGCTGGCTGCGCCCCTTTTTCCACCCAGCGGGGCCGCACTTAATGTATTAGCGGGTGCTCTGCTCTGGCGGCTGCCGGCGCAGTTGCGCTTGTTAATGTAATTAGATTCGTCAAATTGTCATGTGCACGTAGGCGTGTTTATGTGCAGATTTTCGTCTTAAGATAGCTGAATTGATTTACGGAGAAAGAAACGACGGTTTCAGTTACGAGGTTTGTTAGCTAATGGAAGCTAATTATTGTAGTTGTTGATTGTTACATTATGAACATGCAAAAAGTGCATTATTTTTTATTAAGTATAACATAATTCTTGCCTTAATTTGCAAGTAATTGCTTGTAAAACCCTAAAAAATATTTTAGAAACCTGGAGGAAGATTTATTGGAAAAGTCTTAAAATTGCTGCAAATTCCAATAAGACGGCCGAAAGACCAATGGTCGATAGCCCGTTTACAAATAAAGCACAAAATGGAAGTACTATTATTGTGTAGTTATTATTATTATTAATCCATCCAATAAGATATAAAAATAAATGATTTGTCGAACAATAGAACAGAAAATTCTAGATCCCTAAAAGAAAATACTAAAGAATCCTAAATGAATAATCCTGAAAAATCTCAAAAAAACCTGATCAATAATATTTTTTTAAATTTCTTGAAAATTAAATAAAAGGTTTAAAATGCTTGAAGAAAGAGAAATTCTTGAACAATCTGATTTTAAAACAGAACTTTCCTAATAATTCTGACGTATCAGATAAGAATGAGGAAAAACTATAAAAGAATTAAAGAAAAGAAACGTTGTAATATTCTAGATACCGCGAATAAGATTCTAAGAATCTCGAAGAAAAATTCTGTAAATCGCGGGAAAATTTCTGGAATTCAGATATAATGTAAGAAGAAAATTTAAGAAAACTCCAACAAAATGCTTGCCTAATTTCAATGTTTGAAATAAATTCTAGATAAAATGTTTTGTAAAGTCTAAAAATCTAGAAGAAAAATTACTGGAAAAATTCAGTAAGAAATATAAATAAGCGGTAAACAAATCTGCAGATTGAAGTAAAAAACTACAAAATTTGGTGGTTCTCATAATTTTTGAAAAATAGAGTGCAATATCTGCGAGTAAATAACTTTTTGCCAAAACAAATTTCTGTAGTATCAGGGGTTCCACAGGGATCACATTGTGAACCAATATTATTTCTACTATTAATCAACGACATATCGAGACACATAAAATATTGAAAATTCTTACTATTTGCTGATGATTTGAAATTGAAATGACTGTCAAGAAAATCAATGCGATATCAATGGTTTATTGGAGTGGTGTGATAATAATAAACTCTTTCTCAACATTAGTAAATGTTCAATTATACCTTTTTCTCGCAATAAACAAACTGTAAACAATTAATAACACTGAATTACAAAGTGCGATTTCCTTAAAGGATCTTGAAGTAATTTTTGACTCAAAATTCTGACCTACCACACTACACAGTATATTGACCTAGCTTTAACCTGACCTATTGTAATAACCCGTAAGTTAACCTAGATCAGTTGCACCGCCTGCAAATATCAAAGAATCATTAAACATTGTATTAAAAGAATAATTGCATGCAGTAAGTGCACTACTGAGTTTTTTTGAAGAATAACTGAAAGTAGTAGTAGTAGCAGTGTTTGGCTATCGACCACGTGGTCCTTACTCTGTGTGATTTGTGTATATGTGTGTGTGAGAGCTTGTTACTTTAAAGGATCGCCCCCGTCACTCTAAAACACCATTAACTGAATGGTACCGGTCACCCATCCAACTACTGACCCGAACCAACATTGCTGTACGTAATTCGGGGCCGTAACCGAATGCGCCATCAGCGGCGTGTAAAAATAACTGAAAATTATTTAAAAAAAAAAAAACGATACAATTGAAAATGTGAAAAATAAAAAACTCCACTTAACATAATTAAAAATCACAAAAAAATACTAGCTAATTAAACACTTTAGAATAGTATATAAAATTATTGACAAAATTTATAAAAAATTACTTCATTTTCTTTACAAAAACAACTGACAATAAATCGTATTTTGATTTTATGTTGTAGGTAAAACTGAAGGCATGTATTTTCAACCTATTTGATCCATAAGGAAAATTAACAGTTTTCGTTTGTTTAAAAAATGAAAAACTACAAAATTTAAAACAGAAACAGAATTTTTTTATTACCTACATTTTTTTAGAAGTATTATATCCAGATTATTTGGAATTTGTCTTGCATGCAATTTTGTCTTGTGGGGTTCTAGAAATTTCCAGCATTTTTCTTTAAGATTTCTATAACTTTAACAGAAATTTCTCTTTTAATTGTAAAGAAATTGTAATCATTTGTTGCTTTATGTTATTCATTGAGTTAATTTTTCAAACAGCAAAGATTTGTTTTAAACTGCGATGGAGACGTTTCTAGTATTTTTTCTTCTCGAAATCTAAAATTTTCCAATAATTTCCTCTTCATTTTTTGTAAGAAATTTCCAACATTTTTTGTTTATCTTTTTAGAATTTTGAAAACTACAAATTTCTAAAATTTTTTAGTGATTTTCTAGTTTCTTGGAATTTTTCTTCCAGCCTGCAACTTTTTTTTGTTACAAAAATTGTTTTTAGTTCTCTTAACTGTGAAGATTTTCTTCTATTACAGTTATACAATATCCCTAATTTATTTGTTTTATATTATTACAATTGTCTTTTTTCTCTATTTTTTTTTTAAATATTTTTTGTAAGTTAATTTATTATATAAATTTCCAAAGTTTTCAAGGTTTCTCTTATCTTCTAAACTATGAAGATTTTTTGTTCTAGAATTTATCTTCCAAACTGCGTCCTTTATTTTTCTACTGAACGTAGGACCTCCTAGTAATTCTAATTCCAGAATTCTAAAATTCTCAGAACATTTGTTAAAAATATTTCAGTATTTGTGCTTTATTTTATCAGAATTTTCCTAGAATTGCCATATTAATTTTTTTCCCTCAGATTTTAAAATCATTTTGAGGCAAAATTACTAACAAATTTTCATTAATTCTCTTTCATTTTTCGAATTTTTAAAAATTTTTTTTTGTTCTATCTTGTCAGATTTCTTTATCTTCCTTTCATAGAATTTTCAGAAATCATCCGTTCATAATATTTTTGTAAGAAACGTATTACCCTCTTGACAAATGGGTTTATACCACATACAAAAGGCCATTTGATAATTACAAAAATATTATTCTTATGTTGGCTTTTCATTTTTATTTAACTTTGTAGAACTAATAATTACAATATTGCTAATATTATAAACAATTGCAATTGTTTTATTTTCATCTTTTTCATGGCTACCCATTTTTTATTTATAATAAAATTTAAAACGACTATAACTCACTTATTTTTAGAAATAACTATGTCGTATGCCATATTGGATTAAAGAGAAAAAAATTACCTTTTGAATGAGGTCACAGCCAACTATGGTTTCCATTTAAAAAAATGTAAGTTTGCGTCATATCTCAGAAAATAATCGCGATAAAAATTTTCTGATTATTTTTTATTAATCTACATAAAATTATCTAAAACTTTCTCCTTTGCAGTTTTTTTCTATCTGTTATAATAACCGAGATATATTGATTTGAAAAAATTGACACTTTTTACTTTTTTCAAAATATCTAGTTACCCTTGACTTTTTTGAAAACTTTGAAAGTGGAATTTTATTCGTCTCGTAAATCTACACTTCTTTCCCCATTTAACCGTTTCTCTATCTCTTATAGGTTTCGAGATCCCCATAGAGAACATCGAAAAAAACACACCCTGTATATCACAAAATATGATAAAATATTTATACAGCCCAAAATATGAAGGTCATGTGAAGGTCAAGGTCAAGAACATACTCTGACCTTGAACCTCCTTACGATCTTCAAGGTCAGAGGAGGTTCTAGAATCGGCTGGTTCCCCCTGCCCCCTCACAAAAAACGGCGTTTCCCCACTGTATAAACAAAATAGTTTCGGTTTACGATTGCCATACAAAATACAATACAATATCTTTATTATGTGTTTGCTATACATACATTGTATAGATACATTAGTCACAAAAAAATACAAAATTGTTCCAAATAATAAGTGATAAGAATAATAGCATTTTTATGAGTTTACATTAAGATATATGTATTTATTTTGCTCGCAGAGACAAAAGAAGTACACTTTAAAAATAGCATTGATTTCAGTTCCTTATTAAAGCAATTTGCATTAAGTTATTTTAAGTCTTACGGAATCATATTACATATTAGACGCCTGCATGTATTGGAGATTTTTTGTATAACTCCAGGGCAGATTTGTTGCTATGGATGTGGGAGGAGTATCGTGTGTTATTATTGTGAGTGTCACTTAAAAGTTTATTACTTCGTTTTTAAAAAACCTCCTACTGGCGGGTCTCCAGATGCTCATAATGCAAATATTATTATTATTACAATTAAAAATAGTAACGGACAATTCAAAATGTATCTCAATTGACGGTGCTGTTAATTGTTTGCATTTAACAGATATTTATTTTTTGGAAAATATTGCCGTTCCACCATGGATGCGTTTTTTTTGACAAAAGAATGAGGTTTTAATATATCCATAAATGTTGCAATTATCAAGTTGCATTTCAGACATCTTACATAGAACTTACATACTTAATTACATAGAAAAAATGAGGCGCACAGTTGTTCAAGAATAATTCTACTTGTTCAATTTTATTATTTAAGCACTGCACGTTTAAATGTACAATTATAAAACAGTACGAATTCACTGAATTTTCCGAAATTCCCAATCTTTCCGGTCTTCGTTGAGGTTCTGTGAGGCTGCTGCCTGAAAATTTTCCTTGGAAACAATGATTGTTTAACAGCTGTTCCCTGAGCCCAAATTTCTGGATCATAGACTTTATCTACTTTGTTAATTGGAAAGTATGCCTTAAATGATATTTTTGAATTGTTCATTCAAAGTTCTTCGCAGTCGAAGTTTATATCAGGTGCAGTATGTTGGTAGGAATCAATGTTTTATGTGTGTAATTTAATAAGTAGATAGATAATCTTTACAGTTGCTTCGATGCTTCGATAACCTAGACCAGATATTATTCCTGTTGCCTTCCTTTGTATACTAAACAGCCTATGTAGTATGGCTGAGTGACCCTAAGTTGTAATAGTGCATGATAGATGACATTCACAGAGAGAGAAATATGCAACGCGTCTCGCTCTAGAAGGTAAACAGTTACTTAATTGTCTAAGCAGATATATATTCCGACTAATTTTCTTTTCTGTTTCCTCTCTATGAGTTTGCCAGGTTAGTGTACTCCTAAAAATTTAACACTCATTTTATTATCGAGATATAATTGTTTGCCGTCTAACCTCAAAATGGAGAACAGGTTTGAAAGTTTCAAAAAAAAATATAATATCATGATATTAATGGAACCAAACAATTTGGAAGAATTCTTTAATTATAAGTATATTTAAGTTATTGCAATATTTACTTGTTTTCTTGACGCAAATTCCTATTCTAAATATATGTTTTTTTCTCTATGTATATTTTCAAAGGAATAAAGACTGTTTATTATTATTATTATTATTATTATTATTATAGATTTGTCTTAACGAAAACGTAATATCGACGGTGTTTTGATCATTTATTATTAATTTATTAGATCCGAACCATTCGAAAGCATTTTCTTTGGCGAGTTTGATTTTTTCTAGACAAAGGTCAATTTTAGTTGATTTTGTTATTATCGATGTATCATCAGCATATAAGAAAAATGTGGAATCTGTTGTTAGTGACGGCAAATCGTTTATAAAAATTAGAAATATAATAGGCCCCAGTATGGAACCTTGCGCTACCCAGTATTTTAGATTAATTTCAGCTGATATTTTCTCATTCATTATAACTGTTGATTCTTAATTTCTTTCACTCAGGTACGAGTTAATGAGACGACAAGTAGATGGATGAAAATTATAAAAATATAGCTTCTATACAATCCCGAACGGAAGTCGTACTGTTGATCAGTTAATAAGCTCTCGGTTTCAAGAATACAAGAAATTTGTTTGAACATAATCTTTTCAAAAATTTTGAATATAGTCGGTAATATTGAAATGGGTCTAAAATTGTTTAAATCGGTTTTGTCTCCCTTTTTATGCAATAGTATAACCCGAGCTTTTTTAAGGGATTTGGGAAATACGTTATTATTAATGCATAAATTAATCAATTTAGTTAAAGGGATAACAATTACGTCTAACACAGCTTTTATTAGAGGAACTATTAACTCATATATATCCCGAGATTTTGAGGGTTTTAACTTATTAATAATATCCCGCATTTTGAAATACTTGGACGGGAACTTGGAATTCAGTTTAGCCATAGTTCTAATTGGATCCTTATTGGTAAAAGGCAAGAGTTTGTGCGGCGCTTGAGAAATGATAGTTAAAGGTAGTCGGATCTATGTCACATACTGAGCTTTCTCTTTTTTTACCACGATTATTATTAATTACATTCCACATCGCCTGAATTTTGGCCGCAATTTTTGCATATTTCAGTGCGTTTTGGTATAGTTTTACGTATGAGTAATAGCTGTTTTTAAGGAGTGGATTTTAATTGTAAGCCCGTTTCGTCAGATTGAGAGTTTCGCGCATTTGACGAAGGTTGCCATTTTACCTGGTGTTTCGTTTTATTCTTTTACAGGGAAACTGTTTAAGAAATAATGGTGAATAATATCAGAAAATAAGATAAATCGCTCTTCAGCTTTGTAGAAATTAATATTAATGAAGCTCCAGTCAGTAAACTGAAGCAATGTATAAAATTGGTTTATACCTTTTTGTACCAACGGTCTCGTAATAATTTTATAACGACTCGGAGGACTTGTTTTAATTTTAACATTTACATGAATGCCTATGAAGTCTGAAAGACCAGAGTCGCATGCGCGAACCGATTAATCACTGAGGCATATGTTAGTAAAAACATTATCTAGGCAATTATTTAAACGGGTTTTAAAATTTACTTGACTAAGTAAACCATATGTTGCCATAAAGTCACAAAATTCTGTCGCCTTTTTATCTGGAGTATTAAATAATATATTAAAATCGCCACCTACGATAATATTATGTTTGTTAACATCGATTTTCTCTAGCAATTTGGCAATTGTAGACAAAAACAAATTAAAATCACCGTCAGGTGATCTGTATATTTAGTTGCACTTTTAGTCAACACATGTTACTTTTTTACTTTTACACCACAAAATTTACATACAATATCAACTTCATCGGAGAGCTATTGTGTTTTCGCTCATGGTGCCATTTTTATAATCATAATTAGTTCGAAAATGTCCAGTTGCTCCACATCCTCAATACACGTTTCGTCTCTGGAACATATTTCTACTAGGGTTCAGTTTCTTTGTGGATCCATTTGTTGGTTCCGGATTATATTGAGGACTCTTAGTGGGTGTATTTTCGGTATTAATTGGATTCTGTGACCGAGGCCGACTGGTTTGTGTTTTATTAAGAATTTTCCCCGAGAAGGCTATCTCTGGCATGAATGATTGTGTTAGTGTGGGTGATGTGACGAAGGAACTAATCACGAGTCGCACTTTTTCATATTGCTCCGCCAATTCTTTTAACTCTGGTAAAGTATCAAAGTCCCTCCTACGAATATATAATTTGTATTCCAGTTAGAGATTTTTATATATTCTTTCGAGCTTTGAGTCTGCGGCTTTAATTCTTCACCACCCTATTATAAAGGTCTGTATGGTGGTGACACATCCGAGATGCCATTAGTCCTTTTCCGAATCTCCTCCTATATCCGAAACTGGAACCGTGGTGGTAGATATGTGCTCCTCGAGCTCGTTTCAGGAATTCCAAAAACGTTTATCGTTTCAGTACCATAACAGTAATTTCCCTTTCAACAGATCTGGTAGAACGACCATCAGGCTCTCTAGTGTATAACCATAACATGTTCCAAGTTCGTAGATTTGTTCTACAAATGAAATCGGATCAGTTGTTCCGTCAAAGTTCTGGTTCGAATGCTGTCACACATCTGGAATGCTTTTAACTTCTTCCATGTTTTTTGGGTTCTTCCAGAGATCCTTCGTCTCCTTCGGGCTCACTTTCTTGTGATAACTGTCGTCATGTCCTCAAGAATTTCACGATTCTTGCTCTTATCTCCCAGATTTATCGTTCTGAATCTCTTCTGGCCTCTATCCCATCCTTCAATCAGTAAAAGATCATCAAAAATTAATTGATAATTTTTTTTAATAATTCTTATTAAATTTGCAATAATGTTATGTTTATTTACGTTTTACAACTTTTAATTAAAACCTTCGCTTGTATATTACTGACAGGCCGTCCAGAACGTTCAGCGTCACTTGTGCCCATATGGCCAGTCCGAAAATTTTGAAACCACTTATAAACTGTTCTAATCGAAGGAGAAAAGTCACCATAATATTTATCAAGCTTTTCTTTAGTCTCCTGAGGCGTTTTGCCTTTCATAAAGTAATGTTTAAGCACCACACGAAATTCTTTTTCGTCCATTTCTTGGAAATCACTCGACTTCCTTGATTCACACGAATACCAAACACAAAGAGATGCTACTAACTAAACATGAAATCGATACGTGCAGGTGGTGCCATCTCTCGGACTTTGCACCACCCTCGTGTTTGTATATAAGTTATAACCATGTTTGAATAAAGATTTTTTCTTAATCTTTCTTTCCTTCATTTATCATAATTAAATATGGGCGAGCGCACAGATTTCGTTATCTGCTGGAAACTGGTTATTACTTAACTTATTACTTCGGAAGTCCCCTCATCATCCTGAATCAACACCACCTAATTAACACAATATTTAACCTCATTTCCTCAAAACATCCACTCCACCTCGAGGGGGCGATCATCCTTCCGCAAACAGACCGATCCCTTTATCTCGGCCCGTCCCTCCTGCGTTTGCCCGTTTTCCTTTTCCTTCTCCCCCTCCTCCTCACCTTGAGGCCCTTCCGATAACGCCAATCAATCAGGACGAGGGGCTCCCTTTGTCCGCATCCACTTTGCCATTCTGTTGTAATTAACCGAATTATAGAGTCCGCCGGCGCTTCAGCGCAATAAATTTTTCCGACGCCGGTTATTATTAAAGGGCGATTTCGTGGAATACACCCCCTCACCCTCACCATTTTGCTCCTTCCAGTTAGAGGTCGGAATTAATTGCCGACAACCGTGAGGAAGATGAATCGCGGCGGCGAGGCTAGGTGGGGCCCACTGCCCATTTATTTTTTTTCTTTTGCTCGTGGGGGGGAATTTATGGTTTCCGAGAGTTATTATGCGGCATCGATCCGTTCCGGAAGAGAGGATGATAATTTTATAGTTTGGAAGAGATGAAAATATAGAGTAGGGAACGTATAAATTATCTGGATAGAACTTTTCTTGTCGAGAACGTCGAGAGGTTAGTACGGTATATTTTTTTTAATCTACTGGCGAATAATTATAAGAAGAGATAAATTAGTTTTTCAAACAGGAATTATAGTTTTCAGCTGATGTAAAAGTAGATTTTAAAGGATGGAAAATAAGAGAGGTATTGGAATTAAAATTAGTTGCTTATCAAGTAATATTTGTAATAAAATACCTTAGCGTATTTTTGACTTACCGCAATACATAATTTTCGTAGCGTAGCGTACTTTTGACTTACATCAATATATTTTTATTTATTAAACAATACTTACAGAGATAGGTAATGAGTGTAGTAGTCCTTACCAATCTCAATAAATATTGTTTTTAATTAATTACTTTCAGAATTAACGTTTGTGATTTAAACGTAATATAAAACTGAAAAGGTCGCAGTTTCCCGAAACGGAAATACTAAAATACGGACTGTTAAATCCTTCCCTCGCAACTCCGTCCAACATCCAGCCCCCCTAAAAGCGTTCGTTTCGTGTTTAATAATGAATCCGTTTACTTATGCATTTCCGCTCCCTTCAATTTCTTGGAAAATCCTCGAATTTCAACCACCTACGGACACGGCGCTGACCCAGATTAATAGCGGCCGCTGCGGAGACAATCGATAACTAATTTGTACACCCAGATAATGATTACAGATCTGTCTTTTCCGGGTTGAATGCGACCCGCTGGGCGGGCGAATAAAGGAAGTAATTTAAAGCCGGAAATGTGAATCCTTCTCCAAGGTGATAAACACTGTTAGAGGCACATATACATGTACGTATACAAACAAATAAGAGGAGAGCATTGTGTAACTTGAGGCAGATAGAGGGATTTAACAAAGAAACGTGTAGATAATGATGGAGAACTAATAGAAACAGCATATAATTTAATTATACCCTTAAACTTAATTAATTAATATCGCAATTATAAAATAATATCGTTGGAGTAATTAATTCCAAATGATTTTCATCGGCGCTGTCAATTAATAACGATAATGATGGAAAGTTTTAAGCAGGAAACCGAAGGGCTCATCTCGTTCCTTAATGACATCGTCGTCATCTGAATGTTTGAACTGGCGAACAACGATGACAGGGCAAAAAAAATCAAGAGTACGAAATGCTAATGAATTTCCCGTGTGAAAAGTGCGGCCGAGAAACTATTTTTACGTCCGGTAACGAGGAACTTTAATTAACATCTGCGTTAAAATCGTAATTAACATGCAGAAATGTCGCGATTATTTTCGTTCGCCTGAAGGCAAAGTTTTAGCGCAAGTAGTGTTCGTTATTATTTTTTTTTTCATTCACTGCGAAAAATTGTAATTTGCAGAGAATGTGTATTAAAAACATTGTTGGTAAAATTAAAAATGAGAAAAATTTATTCACAATCTTACAATTTAGTTAGTACTTACAGCTATTAGTTAAAACAACTACTTCAAGTACTAAATCAACGAATTAAACAACTAATTATGGCACGGCTTCACTGACGAGCTGTAATACACCGAAACACGTGTCTAGAGATTGCAACGTCGTAAAAAAAAATCTGTGGCGCGTTTAGAATACGATAAGATCAAACTGTGATGATTGTAACATCAATGTAGCTATTAGTTATATAATTATATAGTTTCATCTTAATAAAGATTTTGTATTCCAATCACATCCTCATTTCATTCATTTAATCAAAGGAAAGTTTCGTTCGTGCTATCTTATTTACGCACATCAAACACGATGTTATTAACGTTTCACAGCAGATTTGCTTAACTGAAAATCGCTTTCGTTTCACTTTCGCGTCTCGCGTTCAAGGTGAAAGGGGGGTGGAGAGCGGTGAATGAGTCGTGGCTGTTTATCGGGGCACGTTATGATAACGTGCTGAATCACGGACGGACGGCGGGGGCGGCGGCGGTGGAAGCGGCGTGTAGTGCCCCCTTATCTCTCTCGCATAAACATGCTCCGACGTCGCCCATACATAATTCAGCGCCGATAAGCTCCTTTTCGCCCGGACGCGACCATCCACTAATTCCAACAGACGTTTCCACCGAACATCACACTTACAATTCAATAGATAAGAAATGGTAATTACATTATTATTCATTACATGGAAATGTATTAAAACGTATATTACTTAATTCGGATGTCTTAATTTACGACCGCTTATATTTATGGTATTATCTAGAATTTATTTACATTTATTCGAAATAAATAATATACAATAGCATATTATAACAATAAATTGTTAATACTATCAATAGTAGAGATTTTAATACCACAAAAGAAATTGGAAATCCAATGGTTTTAGTATTGATATAATTTCTTAATATATCGTTTATGAATTTAAAAAAATAATGCTGGACCAAGAACAATACCTTATGGTATACCTGAAGTTAGTATTATTGTTATATAAATCATAAGTTTTAAGTACAACAGTTATTATTTGCTTTATCTAAACTAAAAGAAGAGCACAAAAAAATAATTTTCATGAATTGTTAAAATAATTGAAAATTTTGGAATTACAGAGAACTTTAAAATCGTGAGAAGGTCTGAATTGTTTAAAATATAAGCATTTGCGAAATTAATGACGAAATGCTTCATCCTTGGAATATTTAAATGTTTGAAAGCGTTGGATCTTTTGTAATGATTTTAAACTGAAGAATTTCCATTTTGAAATTTAAAAACGCCAGAAAAAAAAAAACGTTCCGAAAATTGGAATATTTTTAATTTGCAAAACAACTCTAAAAGTAAATACTTCTTTAAACAAACATTTACAAATTTCAGAATTACTGAAAAATAAAGAAGATCGGAATTTCTAGAAAGTTTGGCGTTGAACAAATTATTTTGAACTGAAGAATTTGCAAAAATTACAGAATATTTTGCAATTAAAAAGCCGCCATGAAAGTAAAATGTATAGAAAATTAAGATATTTTATATTAAGAAAACAACTCTTAAAAAGTTTTTGAAACCTTTAAACTGCTAATTTTGAAATTATATTCACAAATTTTAAAATTACAGAAAGCCATGAAGGAGGTTAGACTTTTTATTAACTTGGACATTAAAGCAATTGTTTAAAGCCATAGAGAAATTAAACAAGAAGTTCTGGAAATTGAGAAATTTACAGAAAAACTTTAAAAAATTTTACAATCTTTAAAATTACAACTATTACCTCTAAGACATTCAACATTCTCCTCTGCTTCTTTTGTCCCTGCTGCCTCTGCTTCTGACAATAATGAGGAGAAGATACATAAATTGCGACACAAGTGTTAGTGTTTTAATACAATCTTGCTATAATAATCTTCACGTAACTCAAAAAATATATGTCTGAGGATAAAGTACATGTTTAGGTCTCTTCGACTAATTTTAATAATTTTTGGGAAAAAAAAACTAGAATTTTTAACACTTTAGAATCCTTAGAATATAAGAATGTTCTGAAACGTTTTTGATCTTTAGAAACTTAGAAACAATTTTGACGTGTGTAAGCATTGTTGTATTATCACAAATAAATCTTTATCTATCTTTTTTTGCAACCTTTAAACTATAACTGCTGCTTAGAAGTATTTACAAATTTGAGACTTTTTTAGAAAATTAAGCAAACAATGTATGTATGTTTTAA
Organism: Ontholestes murinus; assembly: GCA_963969525.1. Classification (NCBI taxonomy): domain Eukaryota; kingdom Metazoa; phylum Arthropoda; class Insecta; order Coleoptera; family Staphylinidae; genus Ontholestes; species Ontholestes murinus. The sequence goes on along the minus strand of OZ018393.1, from coordinate 62,235,314 downwards.
AAGTTCTAAGTTATAAATAACTTTGAAATCAACTTTAAAATCTTTAGAAACATAAAAGATATAGAGATTTTGCAAGTACAGAAAACAGGGGCATTTACAGAAATATTTTGAAAAAATCTAAAATATTAGAGCTACAAATATTCAATTTTATCTAACACTCTTTATAGTTCTCTATACTTCTAAAATTTTAAAATTTAATAAAAAAATTAGCATTATAGGAAATCATGAAGTCTATGAACATGTAAGAAAAGTTTGGTTTTATGTAGGTAAATTCAAAAATGATTTTACAACAAATTGAAAAGAAAGCAGGGATATATTCGAGTGCTATAAAAATAGCCAAAGTTGTGTCTATTTACAAAAAGAAACCAGAAGAAAAAAATGATAACAGACCAGTGTCCGTGGTAAATATATTCTCCAAAATTTTTGAAAAGATTCGCCTTCTCATGCACCCATCCCGCTATATTTACCCCTTGCTCCAGCCACTCCATCACGATTCATTCTGACAAAACCACATTCTCATAGATTCTCCTACTTTCCGTTCTCCATCTATCATCTCCTGTGTATATAGGTCTTTTCCATACCTTCTTCACGAATCTCTAATCGTTCAATTCACACAGCTTCATATCATACCGCTCTACACGCTTCCCTTGCCCATTTGCTGAAGCAATAGGTATCCCGACATCGATGTCTCCATCCTCATATCTGCTTCAGGATCCACCACTGTTCTCTCTGCAACCTTTCTTACCTCCTGATCCTTCATACCTCCACACCATACATCAAGACCAGTCTCACGCATATATTCCATAGATCTCAACAAACGTAACTCTCACCACTCGCCACGCTTTCCTCGCCTTCCTTCAACGAACGAACTCTTAAACATGAAACCCAGATACTTGAACACTTTCACCCTCTCCATTATCCCCCCCCATTCTAGCTCTTTTATCCTTCCCTCTCTTTTTTATTCCTAAATCACATCCACTTGGTTCTTTCAAAATTTACCCTCAATATATGCATTCATCATACTCTATAACATCTCTTTCATCTCTGTTTGTGTGGGTCTCTTTTCTAAATACCGGGTGTGGCAGGGTGCTGTTTTGTTTTTTGGCAAGGAGTTGGATTCAGTATCCATTGCGAATTATATTTGAGGATGATGTCTATTTAGATGGTCAAGAAAGTGTTTCAATTGTGAGGCCTTATAACAAAAGTGTTTTCAACATATCTGAGCCATAATGATGGTTGTGATTCAGCAGTCACTAGCGCTGTTATTTTAAAGTGTTTCATATAAATGTTAGCAGAAACTGAGGAAAGGGGTGATGCTATAGGTGCACCTAATATCTGTCGGTAGTTACTAGGATATCATTTTCTTTAGTTTTCTGAGTTTTTAATATTTCAAGGAAGTGGATTGAATTTTCTATCTGCGTTTTGTTTGGCTATCTTCGGTAGACCGTACAGTTTCGGATATCCTTGATTATTTTTAGGCTTGATCTAGCAATAGTGAGCTCATTTTCGCCATGTAGTCTGCTTCATTCATTGCCATGGTGGCATTTTCTTTATCTGCTGGTACAATTATTATTTTTTTCCGTTTCTTGATCTTATTTAGTGCGTTGGTTTTATCTTTGTGAGGTTGCGTTTTGGTGGTTGTGCATTTCTTAGGATTAATACTATTTATTGCCGAATAATTTCAGCGAATATTCAAATGACATGCAATAAAAACAATGTACACTACACCACGAAAACTTGGCCACATCTTAAACTTGGCCTAAGAAATAGTTAAACTTGAATACCAAGGAGTTTACAAAATCCCTTGTGGAGGCTGCGAAAGGGACAAACGAATAGACGAGCAGGGGTCCGCATGGAAGAACATAAAAAAGCGTTACGCAAACAGGAAAATGCCTCACACATAGCACAACACACATAAATAATAGGTCATACAATAGATTTTAACAACACTAAACTCATAATCAAAAAAGAGATATTTTACAAAAGAATAATAAGAGAAGCAATAGAAATAGAAAAACACAACAATAATTTAAACAAACTAGACGACGCCCAGAGACTATCACTTACCTGGAAACATAGGTAATCAAGAAATAATATAGGTAACCCGCAAAAACCGAACCACCAGATTATACCACGACGATATAATGACCAGTAATCCTAACAATTCATGATAATCCCATCGAATACAATCACCGACAATCCTGGCCCTAACCATTCATATACTTAATTCCTCGAACGGAGAACCCTAAATTACCAACAATAATTCTCAGAATGACGGTCCAATAATAATAAAAACCGATTGTAAAAGAGAAACTCATCACATACGAACGTGAACATGGCCTTCAAAACAATTTTTTTCGTACACCTTATGAACTATACCATTCTTTCACTCACTCCTCTTCTTCTCATACCCCTATCAACCTCTCCTTTGACACTGAGTCATACGCGGCTTTTAGATCCAGAAAAACCTCCTCTTTCTTGCGTTAGACGCTCTACGATTCTGGCCAGAGTAAAAATCTGATTCCTCGTTTCTCTTCACTTCCTAAACCTCCTCCTCGTTATCCCTAACTTATACTCGGTGTTCATCGCCTCTATAGTTTGAAACTTCCCCCTGTCTCTTTCACTTGTATATAGGGCATATTGTCCACGCCTTTTATCATTCTGGGATCTCCTTCTCTCCTCTCCAAATAGAGTTCAAAATCTTTCTGAACCTTTTCTTCCCCTCACTTCCTATTCCCTTCCATAATGTGTTAATTTTGACTTTTGAGTAATCAAGGGTTCATTAAAGGCTATGGTTTTTTTTATAGCGGAACTCTCATAGTTTTAAAAATATAAATACTTTAATTAGTTTATACAAAACGTATGTGCGTTCTAAGTTGGAATATGCTTACTTAATTTGGTTTTCTCCAAACCAACAGCATAAATACATGGTCGAGGGCATTCAACGTGAGTTCTTACATAAATAGAGGATTCGATCATGCAACATTACTTTAAAAGTTTAACTTTCAATTCCTTGAATCCCGACGTCACATATGAAACATAGTTTTTGGATACAAAATACTTCATGGTTTTATGGATTCATCTGTGATTTTAGATAATATTAGGTTGCGTTTTCCATCTTTTAGTAGCAGACAAAAGCCAACTTTTAAGATTTTACCTGATAGAACCAATTATAGTCTTCGATATCACTTTTAACTAGTTTGTAACCATTTGTTTTGTGTTTAAGTTATGTTAGTATGTAATACTTCTTCTTTCTTTCTTTATATATGTTGGCATGTAATTGGGATTTTTTTTTCTCTAGGGCAATAAATTCAGCGAACCTCACCACTTTCCCTCATTTCAACTCCTCAAAAGCTCCCCTTAATTCATCCTCAGTGAAATCTACTTCCTCCTCCTCTCGCTACCCTTCCCGAATGTCCGCTCTCTTTCTTACATTTCTCAGCATACTTCTCCAGCCTCCTCCTTCCTCCTCTATTTAGTATCCTTTACATTTCCGAATCGTTTTTACACTTCTTCCCTTTTTTTCCACCTCCCTCTTCTTTTTCTCCTGGCATACCCTTCCATACCATTTCTTCGCTTTCCATATTTCATATCTTTCTCTCGTCCCCTTTTTCGTCTCCGCCTTTGCTCTTTTGTACTTATAATCAAACCACTCGCTCCTAGGGTAAAGGAGTTGACGGCTTAAGTTGTAAATGACCCTTCTTCGCCCAAACTCTCGGTAATTTCCACCTCGCAATCTTCGATCCTTTTCTTTCTTCAATAAAATACTATATCTATTTCCTTCCACAAAATCCCTCTTTTTTCTAATCTGACCAATCCCTGCACTTCTTCCTCTAACCTCGAATTTTAAGCATTTTTCTAAGTGAGTGTTGTCTAAACTTTCGTGAAAGAAACATATTACCATTCGGTCGTGTTCGCGCTATTTCTATTTCAATTAATTATCATCAATTTTCTAAGTCTTGTTCGTATCTTTATTTATTAATGTGCTAAGTCGTTGGTGAACAGGGTCCTTCGAACCGGATATAGTGAGTTTTAACGTTTAACTTTTGTGGACTTTTCAAAAGTGCTAAGTCATTGGTGGAACTTCGCGTCGTTTATAAGTACACAGTCTTAAGTAGCTCTCCATTTTTGTTTTGTGTTAGTGCGTAAGTTACCTAAGCTACAATGAACAATTCTACCTGGCTCTTTGTGTATTTTTTCGTGAAAATCATCAACAATCACTGCAAAAAGCTACAGGGCAAAAACAAAACATCATCAGTGAAATAGAAACACTCCAGTTACTCCTCGCGGACACGAATCGTGATGAAAATTTAATCGTGCAACAATGGATTAAGTTTGAACCAAGTCTCAAAGATCTCAAAATAATTCCAAGTGAGCTCTTCAATAAAACATTGTGTAAATTTTTCTATATTTTTATTCATCGTGTCAAATTCGTGCTCAATTGGGGGCTATAAAGGCTAATCCGCGCGCGACCGTTTAAGTTGCAAACGACATTTCTTGGCTTGGTTTAAAAATCCCTTGATTTAAAAATTTCAGAGTCAAAATTTTTCATTCATTCTTTAATTTTTTATGAATTTTAAATATGTCTAGCCTTAAATCTATAAATTTCTCAATTACACAAACTGTACTTTTTTTAATTCAAATTAAGCCCATTCACAATTGACAATCGAAATCTGCCTAATATATGACGACAAACGTGCAAACCGATTATCCATTACAAACAAAACCCTGGCGAATGCAAATTTATGAAACTGACATGTTTACCCGACCCCGCGTATATACAAATTGATTCGATAATCACTGAACCAGCGGCCCGTTATTAATATTCCCAACCCGTAATCACGTAATACCCATCAGCGCCACCTTATCGTCCTCTCTCCCCCGCCGCCCTTAAAGCAGCCGCCACCGCGCCGATCGGCTAATGCCGGCGATTAGCGCCCCGATTATCCCAACAACCCCCCTTGCCAGTGTATTCATCCCTGTCGTCTTGTTATCATAACTGAGCGATGAGGTGAGATTTTGTTGTCCCGTTCGAGGGTGGCTTTCGTTCGGTCCTTATCGCCCTCTAACCGGCGTCTATAAAGCGCGGTTAATGAGGGAATGTTAGAGTCGGTTTTATGCGGACATTAGCGGCTCTGAAGGTTTATTAGCCAACTTTTTTTTTTGTGTGTGTGTAGTTTCAAGTGTGGTCGGTTTTAATGTTATTACGTTGTTATTATAATATGTTAATGGTGGCGTTTCAGATAAGGATCGTTTTAGAGGGTTAACATGTGTGCCTTAATAATAAATATAAATTTATCTTACTGTTAAAGCTTATCTACTTTATTGCTCGGTTGTAAATTGTTTTATTGTAAGCATAATTTTATAATATTTAATCATAACATAATACAGCATTACTTTGTAAGAGAAAAGAAAACAGTTTATTACTTCTAACTGATAACATAAAACAATAGACGATTTAAATTAATTAATATGAAACCATATCTGGGTACAAATAAAATATTTTCTGAGTGTTTAAATCAAATCAATTGATGATTTCATCTGATATTTGGTTGGTTATGGATTGATAAGATTATTTATCATAATTAGCAGTTAATAACCTTTTCAATTTCAATCAAATTCACTTCGCAACTGTCATTTAATTTTTCGACCGAGCGCACAGTGTATATGATACGATTTAATCATAATAAAGATGCAAATCGTCGGATAATTTGTAGGAGCGCCACCCCACCGGGAATTTAATGAATATTCATCAGCCGCCGTGTCTAATCGAGCTCGGGACTTTTTTTTTGTGCAGCACAAAAGTGTCTTAATTGTAATGTAAATGGGCATCGATTGCTGGATCTCGTGCTAATTAAGTTGGATGGTGATTGCGCCTCCTCCTGCCCCTCCGTCAATTCAATCTCCGCCGGTTTTATTAGAGGACGGCGTTTCTTGTTCGACTCCCTAACACCACCCCCCATCCGCGTAATTATGTCGAAAGTGCGTCCCTAATTATGTTCGATGTTAATTACGCCCTGTTTTATGGGTGTCTACAACACTGTGCTAGCGTTTAAGACGGATTTACATGGTAATTAATTTAGGATTTATAGAGTCTAAGGAGGGCTGTTTGTTGCTGCAGACAAGTTCGCGGATGAGTGGATTGTTTATTTATTAGTGGTGGATGTAATTACTGAATAAATCATTTTTGGCATAAATAGATTGTGGAATCATGTTATTATTTACTCAAACATTCCCTCATTAACAACAAATAAAGACTGGTTACTGCTTATTAGGGTCTCATCAGCGCAGTATTGATGATGAAGAATGTTATTGTGAAGTTGTTTATTATCTAGATGTTGCACTGACCTCCCAAACTAGGTAGATATACATTGGATGTAGTTAATGTGGCTGCTACACCCAATACCTATTTATGGTAATTACCTAATTATTTTTTTTTAGTTCATAATTTTTAAAAACTGAATCAGTCTTTAATATTATGTGAAGGTTTTCAATAAAATTGGACATTTTCTAGCCTTAATCCCGCACTCCACTCGCCCCTAACAAATTACGCTGAGTGGCGAATCTGCAGCAATAACACCTGCTAAATGGACAATTCCGTTGGCGACGATAGTTTCCCGGTAAATCGAGTGAGAAGCGAAGGCAATCTCATTTTGGCATTCCCGATTGCTTGTTACGTTTTCCGCTTACCGCTATACATCCACTTCCCACTGCAAATCGTGCATCCCGAGGGAATGCCGAGTCGTATTTCCCATTACTCAATATATTTAATTACACCTCGAGAACGAGAACGAACGCAAACATTTTTTGTTTTTGTAAGTTAAGTTTTTTTTTCTTACGTGTGTAAACTACAGATGGTGAAATTTCAATTTAATAAGAGAACGGTTTATTATTGTTGTGTTGTAACAATATTCTATTAAGAAGAGTTTAAAAGTATTAATCTTGTCCAAAAATATTTTTTGTTTAAGAAACCTAGCAAGGAAGGCCTCGTCCGATGTGCTCCGTACTGCATATTTTGGGCTCATAGAAACACATATTCGTTATCGCATTCTAGTTTGGGGGCATTCCACCTGTCGCCAGAGAATTTTTGCCTTGCAAAGACGTGCTTTGCGAATAATTGCAGGTATTGGATATCGGAGTGATTGCAAATTTTGGTTTACTACATTAAACATACTGACGTTTCCGTGTGTATATATCCTGGACTGTCTTTGTCACATTAAAAAAAATCAAACTGACTATCCACTACACAATCATCACAACTATGCTACTCGCTACAAAAATGATTTAAACCAAGAAAGACTTAGGCTTACCCGATCACACACTGGGACCAATTATTTTGGAATACATTTATTTAATAAAATATCTCTACAAACAAGAGAATTGCCACCGGAGCGCTTTAGATCTGTTGTTAAAAAAATTTTACTACGTCAAGCCTTTTATAATATCGATGAATTTTTACACAGTGAATCAATTTAAATACATTTGTGGGAATCTCTATTTCTGTTTTATATTATTATACATTAGTATACACACGTAAATTAACGCGAATAGTTGTAGAATGCCTGATTTATTCTAATAGATAATTTGTATTATTATATTTTTAATTACTTATCCAGTAAATTTATTATTTAAGCACTTTATGTATCATGTTCCTGACGAGTGTAAAACCTTAGTTATAACATGAATAAATTTATTATTATTATTATTATTATTATTATACGTGAGTTCGCCGAGTGAGGACGTGTTTATCAGTGGCTGTCGGTATTTTCTAAATAACATTGGTCTTAGTGCAAAGTGAAGTTTAATATTTTATTATAATCATTGCAAATTGATGCGGAATTCAATTTGGCAAAATCAAATACAATTTACGTCATCTCTACTACAAGTAAGTAGCGAATTAAAGGTGAAAGTGACAGTGCGGTCTTACTGCAAGATACAATAAGGACTATTTTTAAAGTAGACATAGTATTAATTCGTGCACTCGATCCATTTCACGGTCAATTAGTTTTTTTTTCATATCACGAACTATTTTTGCGGATTCTCCAGTGAACAGAGACAAAAAATAATAATAGTGCAATGAACTGATCAGATGTGTGGGAAATAAATGAAAAGAAATAAATTAATTTATAAAAATTCGAAAATACATATTTTAAAACATACAAATTTAATTTACCAAATAAACTATTTAATAACAATAAATTTAACTAACTTCATAAGCGGTGTAGTGCAATAGAACATAAAATGAATAATTGTACGAAATGTAATAAAAGTTATCTTCAACGGGGGAATATATAACCTGCTACAACTGTAATGCCCGCCTACACTACGAGTGTTCAACTATAAAGGAATCGACTTATAAGGCAAAGGGAGAAAATGCAAAAAAATCATGGAAGTGTGATTTGTGTAGGAAGTCGCGAGATTCTAGCACCGATTCAAATAAAAGGACTGGAGACTCTACTGAAGATTACGGCATTAGTTCGAGCAATCCTGAACAACTTATTATGGAGATGCGGGAAATAAAATCGTTGATCCAAACTATGCAAGCTCAATTTCAAGAACAAAACAAAAGTCTAGCTTTTATTAGTGATCAATATGAAGATCTTAAAAATGGTCAAAAGGATTTAAAACAACACATAAAAAATTTGGAATCCCATATCGACAATTTACAAATAGAAAATAAGCAAAAGGATTTAAAAATTAATGAATTAAATAAAAGAGTAATCGAACTTGAACAACAATCCCTTGAAAAATTTATTGATATTACTGGTGTACCTTATATTGAAAATGAGAATACAGACGATCTAGCGTGCAATATTATCCGAAAACTGGGTGTAGATATGCATAATCATGATATAAAATCCTCACAGAGAATCATTAATAATAATAATGCACAAAATACTACTAAAAAACCTGTAATTAGTGTAGAACTATTTAAATCAGGGCTTAAACAAGAAATTTTAAAATACAAAAACAAAACCATCTTAAATAGAAACATACTTGGGGAAGAGTTCGATGGTAAAATAAAAATTTATGAATCGTTAACTAGCCAAACAAAAAAGTTGCTTTGGGAAACCAGAAATAAAGCTTTTAGCGCAAAATGGAAATACGTTTGGACAAAAAATCATAGAATATTAGCAAGAAAGGAAGACAAATCACCAGTAGTTCATATAGTATTTGATACTGACCTAGAAAAAATTCAATAACTAATAATTTAACACATAAATTTAATTAAAGAAAAGCTCGATTTTTAATGGATACTAATTATATAGATGCTGAATTATTTAATAATCAAAATTGTAAGACAATAAATCATATTGACGATTGGACAAAAATAAAAAACGCCAATAATAATATCACTATTAGTTATTTAAATATAAATTCTTTAACTGGACATTTTAATAGTTGCATCACTTATATAAATAACAGTATTAACAATTTGGATATCATGCTAATTTCTGAAGTGAAAATGGAAGAAGAAGCTTTTAAAAATATACAAAGTATATTTAACATAAACGGATTTACAAGATCAGCCAAACTAAGAACAAATAGCAAAGGCGGTGGTATCCTTGCATATTATAAGAATAATTTGAGAGCTCAAGAAATAAATATAAAATCAAGATATTTTGAAGCCATGCATCTGGTCATTCATTTAGCTATGATAGAATTGCACATTTTATCAGTATATCGACCTCCAAACTTACACCCACAAGAATTTATTTTGGAACTGGGGGAATATTTGTTAAAATACAATTACGTTAAAAATTTTATAGTTATAGGTGATATCAATATTAATACTTTATCAAACAACAAAATTACACAAAATTATGAAGATCTTATGCCGATAAACGGTTTTATGAAACGAGTGAATAACCCAACGCGAGAGGAATTTAGAAACGATATATTAGTAAGTGCGTGCCTTGATCATATCTTCTACAAAGGTCAACAGAGTAAACTCTCCAGTGCTGTAATTTAAACAAAAATATCGGATCATTATATGATTAGTTGCTCTTTCAATGTAGAACACAAAACGAAAACTAAAGGCAATAATACAATAACAAAATTAAATCATGCAATTTTTCGACATCAATTACAAACACTGTTTCACAAAGATATCATTGATTCCTATTATTGTCCTGAGAAATTATTATCATTTATACAAGAAACATATTTAGAAGTGAAATCCGCATCAACATATACTATAAAAAAGCGTAGATACCAAGGTAAGCCATCAAATCCTTGGATCACAGAAGCTATTCTTCAAGAAATGAAGAAACGTGATACCATCTTTCAAGCATGGAAACGCAGTTCTTCGGATGGAGAAAGACATCACAATTTGCGCGAAATGTACAAAAACCATCGAAACCAAGTTACATATTTAATTAGGAGGGAAAAACAAAAATATTATTACAATTTATTTGAAAAAACAAAAAACAATATGAAGGCAACATGGAAAAACATAAATAATGTTATGAAGCAGAATTCAAATGAAATATTCCGGATTTCGACATATCTAATAATTTTGCACAATCGTTTACTGAAACTACCGCAAATCTTTTGCATAAGTGCGATAAATATCTGTATAATAAAGGCAATAAAGACATTAATATATCAACAATATTTCTACCGAATGCCACGGAAGAGGAAGTTCTACAAATAATTATTAATCTGCATAAATATAAGGGTCCTGGAAGTGATGAAATGTTAGCAGCGGATATTATCCATCACAGTGATATTTTTAGCTATCCCATAAAACGCTTTATTAACCTGTCAATAGAACAAGGATTTGTACATATGTCAGATTTAATAAATAACTCTCTAGATAAAAATCTTCATGTATTTTGCTTGTTCGTTGATTTTAGTAAGGCCTTTGATACAATAAGTCATTCTGTGTTGCTTGAGATATTAGAAAATTACGGGATTAGAGGAAACTGCTTGAAATGGTTTAGCAGCTACTTGGAATCAAGAACATTCTCGGTAAAAGTGAATAACGCAATAAGCAATGAACATAATATACAAACAGGTGTGTCGCAAGGGAGTATTCTTGGCCTTCTTCTTTACCTCTTATATGTCAATGACATAGGTGATTGCTTTCAACATTGCGATTATTATTTATATGCTGATGATACTCTTATAATATCGAGACACACGGATTCAGAAACAGCAAGAAAAATATTAGAAGCGGAGTTCAAAAATTTGCAACACTGGGTTCATGACAAACAATTAGTAATAAACCAAGAAAAAACTAAACTAATGTATGTCACTACACCAAACCGAATTCGGATTAATGACATGACAATAAAATTCAATTGCAGTGATTGTCTACATGGTCCTCAAACTGCATCTAACTGCTATTGCAAACAAATTGGAACAACAACATCACAGAAGTATCTGGGAATCATCATAGATGATAAGTTTTGATGGGATGAACAAATTAACTCCTTATGCAAGAAATTAAGATATATTGCATATAAATTTTATTACTTGCATGAAATTCTGCCACAGCACATTTTAAAAACAATATACTATGCCTTAGTACAATCACTTATTAATTACGGTATCACAGTATGGGGAACAGCGTCCAATTCTCAATTAAATAAAATAATCACTCTGCAAACACGAATAGTTAAATATATCCACAAAGCAGCAAATCTTCAACAGACCGATATTCAGGATGACGATATTTATAACGCATTGAGTATTATGCCTTTTCAACAATTGTTTCAATACAGATATTTAATTAATAATTACAAAAATAAAAGTAATCTACAAGAACCACAGCATCAACACCAAACAAGAAACAAAACTACAGGACAATTTTACGTGCCATCACATAACAACAAATACGGACTAAGAATTAACAAAGTGCAATTACCTAAAATTATAAATTCCTTACCCGCTGAAATTACAAACTCAGAAAAGTTAAGCACGTTTAAGCTAAACTTAAAGGTATTTTTCAAAAAATAAGTCTTAAATTATATATTATAAGATTACTATTAATCTAGGATTTATTAATCCGAGGATAAATCTCCGACTATTAGTACGGCTGTAAGTTAATCCTCCTCAGCCCTAACTTCTGTTCCTGCTGTCCCTGAGAAAAGCTTCTTTTTCTTCGAGAATTTCTATTGATAATTTGTTCGCTGTTGCCTACTTATCCGAGCATGACATATACGAGCATTCCAGAGTAACCGGCCTACTCATTGCCCTGGTCAGCTCTTCCTTAATGCGAGGGCTCACTAGTGGAGGGAGAGCAAGTCTGACTGAAGGTGACTAAGCGCCTTGAAACAATCGCCCGGTTAGACCTCGAGATTGTTAATGAAGGAGAAGAGCCAGCAATGGCCATAGTAAATTCCGCATCCGTAATAGGCTGGCGTCTTTCAAGTTCCTACCCAGAATAACTGACTGGGAAGTGGGGACGAAGGAGACGTTTAGCGAACACCGATACATAAGATTCAGGATTCAGAGTAGGCGATGTATAGGTGGGAAGAAGAGCAGATGGGAGATCAGGAGGATAGACCCGGCCAAGCTTTGCGAGCATATGCAGAGCTGATCTGGCATACCAGTCGGGACGGATCATGCGGCCGAGGGCTTTACCCGCAGGCTGAGGGATGCTTGTGTATCGCGAAGAGAGATCTCATTAAATGTAGGAGGAAGAGTTTGAATCTCTCCTTCCTTGAATTAGTGCCTGTAGGTATCTCGATGGTTGTAAAGAAGAAAGATGACCTTGCATTTATTCCTCCCTCTATCCTCTGTTCTCCACCTCGCCCTCACCAAGGTCACTCTTTCCTCCCTTCTGAAACGCACTCTTCTCCATACACCATTTTCTCTTCTACCTCTCCACCTCTTTCACTTTTTCATCCACCCATTTCGCCACATTGACTCCTTGACAAACCCACCATTTCATACATTCTCCACCTTTCCACTCTCCATCCACCCATGACTCCCTTCCATAACTCTTTTACCAATCTTCCCTTATCTAATCCCCCCAGTTTCGTTTCATAAGCGGCGATTCTCCTTATGCTTTCACTCCACATGCTATCCCTATTCGTTTCGGGCGTCGTTATCTCTACTCCTAACATCTGGTCTCACGCACGCATTTCAAAGATCAAAGGAAACTCCCACATTGCCGTCCATCCACCTTCCCCATCTTTTTCTCACCATCCCCCACTCTTTTCTCGCCTTACCTTGCGCCCACTTAACATGCTCCTCATTGCCTCCAGTACTCTTAAACTTAAACCCCAGATATTTGAACGCATTCACTCCTCTCCCTTCTATTCCAGCTCTTTCATTCTCCCCTCCCTTCCGTTATTCCTAAATCTCATTCACTTCTGTCCATGAACTTCTCTACTATCTCTAATATCTTATTCATTCCCTTGCCATTAATACCATGTCGTCTGCATACGCCAGCATCCAAACCTTACTCCGTCCAATCACTACCCCTCCCACCTGTCCATTTCTCAACACTTCATTTAGTTCTATAGTATATACAGTATATTAAAGATAATGGGCTATGTGGGAAGCCCTGTCTTACCCCTTTGATGTCCTGAACCTCCCTCATGTTTTCCCGTACACCCTCCTTATAAACTCCATCATTTTCCCGATCACCCCTCGCCTTCTCAGACACTCTATCAATCTCTCCCTTAGTAGAGAATCACACGCCGCTCTTAAATCTACAAAAATCACATACATGCTCTCTTTTTCATCCATCACATGCTTTACGATCTTAGCCAGTGTAAAGATCTGCTCTCTCGTTTCTCCCCGCTTTCTAAAGCCTCCCTGCACCACTCACTCCAGATTTCTTTCTTCCTCCTCCTCCGACAGCATGTTCTTTACCAACATCATCGCTTACTAATAATCTATATTCATTATCGTCACTCCTTTGTAGTTTTCGACTCTGTCTCCTCCCTTATATATTTGGAATTGTCCCTACTTTGCACAATTCAGGTCCATATACTATTTAAAATTTCTCTGAACCTTTTCTTTCCCCCACTCGCTATTTCTTTCCACATCTCCGCCTTTAATCTGTCAGGCCCCGGCGCATTCCATCTCTTCGGCTGCTTGAACGCTCTTTCCACTTCCTTCTCTGAGAATTCTACCACCTCTCCTATTTCTCCTCTCCTGAATTGCCGCTTTATTCCTTACATTTCTCTGTCCACATTTTTAGGTCGCAATCCACCTGCCTATTTCTTTCCCCGTTATTTAATAACTTCCACATTTCTGTCACTCTCTCGTTTTTTTTTCTCCTCGCACACATTAACGTACCTTCTTTTCAGTTCCCATGACCTTCTTTCCTTCCTAACTTCGCCTTTGCCTTTCTGCATTCTTCATCAAACAACCTGCCATTTTCTCCCCCCTTCACCTTCCTCCTCCTCCTCCTATTACTATTCACTATGGCTTCTTCCAACTCTTTTAGTGACCCCACTTCTCCCCTTCAATTTCCTCACCCTTCTGCCATCACCCACTCTTGCATCCTCTTACCCTCCACATTTATATATTTATCCTGGGTCTTTCTCCTAATATCCTCCCCCTCTTCGTTTATCCCTGCACCTAATTCTCCTAGCTTCGCATTAAAATATCCTCCCATCACACACCTTTCTCCCTCCTCCGTCTTCTTTTCTACCACCTCTTTTATCTCCCTCCAATCCTTTTTTACGTACACCACTCCCACCTTCCCTGACCATACCTCACCCAAGCTACGTCTTCCCCTTTCGTAAACTCTACCTCATCTGATTGCCTGCTAATCCTTACTCGCTCTCCCTCTCATCGCATTCTTTCTTGCCTTCTTCAACATCCATGTGTCCACTAATCCCACTATGTCCTTCCCAAGACTCGTTCAATCGCTCACATTTCACTCAAAACAAATTATTTTTATATTAAGATATAAGTAGTCTTCAACATTTTTTATTAGCTATATCTATTGCATCACATGATTGTGCCCAATTATTAACGCAGACAAAAGTGTTTCTGTACACTTATTTCAGTAAATCTAGTATTCAGGTTATCTACTCTTCTGATTTTACCTTTAGAGAGTCATTTATTTCTAGTACGAATAAATGGGATCAAATATTTTGTTTTAATTTTCGAACGGCTTCTAAACAATCAGGCAAGCATTAATAAGCCCAAGTATTCTTTGCAGATCCTTTGATGAATCCAAAATCCAAAAGAAAGCCCACAAGATCAGGATTATTTTAATCATCATAAGGCTTTAGCATTTCAATTTTTTACCCAACATACCAATGTATTAAAGCTAAATCTTCTTAAAAAGCAAAAATTCATAGAGGAAGTAATAATCTCCTAATCAATCTCTTCACACATGATTTACGTTAGTAAAATTAAATTATGAACATCGTATCATCCGATAAGTACATTTCAAGTAGAGAAAGATTTTTTAAACGTAATCACAGAAAATTTACTTGTTCATTGTGAACAGTTACATTAATAATAAAACCACACATATACTATATATTTTCAATACTTTGATGTAATGACTTTATACTTATTCTAAGTTTATTAAATATATTATGTGAAATAAATTTGATACGTTCACAATATTTAATGGTATTGCAGCATGAGTGTTACAGACGGCCGATGGATTGCGTTTAATCGTGATTTAATTAAATGCAGTACTCACTACTTCCGGGACGAAGTTAGCTCGTTAAGACCGGGGGGACGGTGTCTCGACATTTTGCTTTGGCTATTACCTGAAACAAGAAATTCAATTAACCGAAGTTTTCGCTCGCACGTAATAATATTGCGATTTTAATCAACCTCGGTTTTCCAGGTTGTATAATATTTAAACACAGTGTGAATTTCCTAAACCACAGCTTAAAATATTTCAGAAAGCATTAAGAAAATTAACAAAAATACCAATACAAACAAAATGAAAATTTAAACACAATTCGTTTTTTTGAACTAATTCACGAGGCAATTAATTGAAAATCAATATTAATTAATTGTAGTTAAGTTAAATAAAACTTTAAAAGTATCCACTTTTTATTAATTAGATATCATTCATTTAATAGTTTCAATTAAATTTCAATTAATTAATTTACAGATAGTTGGAAGATTGTGTTAAAAACTATGTATACATAAGATTTAACATTCTAGGTGCTTGGTAATGTTCTGCAATATTTCATTTACGTAACTGAAAGCATTTTTTAAATTTATTTATGTAATTAGTACATTATAAGTGATATAAAAATCGTATGGTTCTAAACTATTCCATGCATAACATAGTAATGGAAGGAGATGTGAAAAGCGATAACTTCATTAATATTATGTCTGTAAATTTACATTTTCCTGGAGCCGTTGCAGAGATATTGAGCTTTAATCTCATGAAAGTCTACATTAAACATTATCCATTGTGCAGACTTAATGACGTTCACTAGAGAATTTCTGTAAAATTTTTGTTACCGTATTAGTTCAATATAATTGGCCTATAATTTTAATTTTATAATTACGCAACGTAATTAATTGTTTAATTTTATAATTCTAAAGAGAAGACAGTTTTACGAATGAGTAATTGCGGTGGCTTCTATTTTGTGATATATTTTTATAAATTATAAACACGAGTACCTCTTTTAATATCACACAAATAAAACAGGTTTTTATGTCTTAAATGTTTTAACTACAACAATTACAAATAATTATGATTTTTAAACATGTAAATCCAAGAATATACAATGTTTAAGGTTTAGTATGATTAATAAAGTATGTTTTAATAAGGTAAATTTAATTATAATCAATATTTAGCGATCATAGTACTGAATTTAATTTAGTAATTTAAATTTTGCGACTAATCCGTTAATTTCGACATATGGTGAATGCGCCGGGAACACGCTCACATACAAGAACTTTGCAAATTAATTAATATCAGCACATGCATCGTATTATCGAAATGAAACTTATAATCAGTGAAGTATTATTAATTTCGGATTAATTACAAAATTTTCCCATGATTAACAAGAGCAGAAATTAGGTTTATAATTTTAGGAATTTTTTTTATATTTTATTTTGTACCGTACGCTTTTAACGTTCCTTTCTGCTTTTGGGTGTTACTGGCGGCGAAGAAGTATTTCGTTTTCCAATTAAGCGGAATCCCGGGGTGTTTCTGGTGGCGCGCCTGCAACTTTATGGCGTGCATTTTTTCGCGGGCCCTTTTATACCGTTTTATATACGTTTTTCGGGTGGTTAAGTGGAGTGCAATAAAATCCAATTTCGCTGGAGAAAGCTCCCCGGATTTCTCGCCACCGTTCCGGTTGCCGGGCTTAATTAAATTTCGGCGGCGGTGGCGCGATATTCTCCGGAATTTAAATCCGCGTCTCGAAGGTAAATTAAAAATTCATTCCTCCATTCGAGAGATTTATTTATGTCAAGGATAAATCCGCTCCAAACAATGCCAATTGGCTTCCTGCAATTTACTAATGTAACACAATTTTTTTAAACACCATCATGTAAATGTTATGTTGGTAATAGGTAAAGAATTTGTATTGTGTCCCCAAGAGATTAGTCTTAATAATCAGCACGAAATTGTCAGTACCGAAAATTTCTTACAATTAGACTCATTTGTATATATATATATTACAATATTTTTCATTTACTATTTAATTTTGACTTTGATAATAATCCGTAAGGACCGAAACACGTGTCAGTTATCTGAAAATAAAGATATGGAATATAACAAGAGTTTTACTTCTCCCAGAGTGAGAAAACTATTTAAGATATCTTATGTATCACTTAATTAAAAACACAGTTATATTCCTTTCTTCACTTAAAAAAAAAGTGAAGAAAGGAATATAATTGTGTTTTTAATTAAGTGATATTTAACCTTCACATACTCAAGTAACTACATTATATCTTATGTAAGTAATTCAATCTCAAATATAATTTTAAGATATTGTATTTATATGTAGTGTATTAATTTATTTACGTTCAGAGTTTTCGCATGAAAACAATTAATAGGAAACGTTAATACAAGGAATTGTGCAAACAATGGGGAAGTATAAATATTAAAGGCCCTTCGCAGAAATATCGCTCGTCTCTGTGGTAGAACCAGTTATCCATTATGTAATGTTCAGAGAAAACACTAATTTCGCATTTGCCATTCGTTCGGTCGATGCGTATCCAGGAAAAAGGGTCGGGGGAGGGGGGGAGAAACGGGTCGCGAATTTCCCGATTTGTTCTTGGAACTGTTTGCATGGAAAACAAGGGAGCCTCTTATAAATCAGCCTCACGCTCAAACGGTTCGATAATTTGTCACGCACAAAGTCAATAGATGCCTGAATTTTCCACGGTGCTTCCGAAGAAGAATGTTTGCGTTTAAATTAAGTACACTAATTGCAATTGAAGGCAATTTTTTACTGTGTAGGTTATATATTGTTTGTCGTTGTTCTACGTAATTGCAATCATTTATTTTGTGGATTGGAGTTATCAGAAAATTTACCAACAAAAAGAAAATTTGCCTGATTAGAGAAATTGCTAATCACCTTAACTAAAACCAATGCACCATAATACACTGACTTGACTTATGGCAATAAGAGATCGATTATCCAGTACCAGATTAATTACCGATTTATAGTTATCTAACGAAGGTCATCCTGTATTCCTTAGAATGATTTACCACAAAATGAGAACTTTCGGCTTGCACCTTCTAGGCCACTAACGGCTGAATATCTACAGCAACCTTCAGAGTACTCTAGATTGCGACTGCAGTGGAACCCAAAGTGGCATAGAATGGTGTTTAGTGATGAATTCTGTTTAGGGATACAGAATGGTCGTATGAGGATCAGACAAAGAGATAGGGAAAGTGGTAACATGGAATTTTCTATAGAAAGGCCTGTGCATCAAACTGTAGGGATTGTGGCATGGAGTGCTATAATTTATGGAAGTACGTCATCATACTTTTTGGTATTCATTCGAGGCAATATAAACGTCCAGCGAAACTACAAATTCTTCCGTTTCTTTAGTTGTTGAAAGACCCACTTTTTTGCAACAGTTTTAATAAACCGATTTTATAGATAATGTCAATATCTTGCCTTAGCCATCCCAATCTTCTGATCTTTCGCCCATTGAGCATATACGAGACATTATGAGAAGAAAATTGCATCTTCTCCAGATGCTGCAAGCTCTTCAGCATAAATTACAGATTGCTTGGGATACAATACGTCAAGATATTATCGACCAACTGCTAGAATAGATGTCATGAAGTGTAGGAGAGTATTTAACCGAGTTAAATCTTTGTGATCTATTATCTGTCATCAATCACTTTGTTACCTGTCACCAGTTACTTACCATCTGCCTTATGTCATATTTTTTTAGTCATTTGTCATATCTTATCTGACATTATCATCTGAAATCTGCCATATATTATCTACAACTTATTACTTGCCTTTTGTCATCTATCCTATGTCTCCTGTCACCTAGTACCTGACATTTGTTATCTGTCGTATGTCATCTGTTACTGTCATTTGCCATCTGTATAGGTTAACATAGGGTACTGATGAGGTGTGTTAGCCTCTCTTGAACTGCGACCTAAAAGATCTATTGTTCTACATTTGTCATCTATCACATATCATTTTGTCATTTGTCAACGATAACCTTGAACCTGTCGATTGTTAACTGTGATGTCATTAACTGTAATCTCTAATCTGCCATGATTTTGTAATCATGTGTGTCCTGGATAAATGCCTTTTCTGTATATAGTATTTATTTAATATATAATTGTTTGTGTAAATATGCAATTATTTTACAGAAGATTTTATAAACTAAAATTGTTTTCTTAAAGCATATCGATATTAATTGTTTGATTAAAGTATGTGTCATTTATTTACCTGTCACCTATTACCTACTATCTACCATCTTTCGTGTGTCATACTGTCATTTCTTATATAGCAATTGTCATCTGTAACCTTCCTATATGCCGTTTGTTGTCTTTCAACTGTTTTGTCACCTCCTGTCAGTATTTTTTTTAAATCCATTATCTGACATCTAATTTATGTAATTTATCATTTGTCATAAGTCATCTGTCATATCGTATCTGACACTGTAGGGGCTAGTATTTGTAATCTGCCTTAAATTATTTGTCACCTAATCACGTCACCTATTCTGTCATCTGTGATTTGTCATCTGCGACCAACATCTATTATATGTCAGTTTTAACCCTGTTATCTGTTATTTGTCATCAGGAAACTGTTAAATTAATTAATTTTCATCTGCCATCTGATATTTTTCATCTGCTGTCATTTAATGTACGTAATTTATAATCTGTCGTATGACATCAGTCATATACCATCTGTCATATTTTGTCTGAAACTGTTTGGCCCAACATTTGTAATATATCTTATGTTATCTATCACCTTATCACATTTCACCTATAACTTAGACCCTGTCACCTCTCTATAATCTTATCAAGTGCCTGCTATCATCTGCTTGTCGAAAATCGTCTATCAATTGCCATTTATTATCTTCTATTTGTTTACAGTTATCTATTATCTGTCATCTGCTATGTATGTATTGTAATTTATCTTTTATCATATGTCATCGGTTATATATCATCTGATACTGTAGGGTTTATCATTTGGCATGTATATTTTGTTATATGTTCTCTATCAACTGTCATTCATCATATATTTTATACTATCTTTGTCATCGATTACCTATCTTGTCATTTACCATCTTTCAATTGTCTACTATTATTTGTTATCTTTGTTATCTACAAACTATACTCTGTCAACTGTTATCTGTCATCTGTTAATTAACCATCTGGTTTATTTTATCTGTAATTTATCATCTTCCATCTTATGTATGTAATTCCTCTTTGATCATATGGTCATATGTCATCTATCATTTCATTTCTGACACTTAATCCATGCTCACTTTAAACTATCATTTGTTATCTATTGTCTGTTATATACAATCTGACATTTGTCATATATTACCTATGGATTTTTCATTTGTCATCTGTCATTTTTCTACTAATAATTGTTATATGCCATTTTTTGTGTGACCTTGTCATTTGTTGCTTGTTTTCAAGAATATATCATCTGTGCAATTCTGTGTTATCTGTCAGTTTTCAACTCCTAACTGTCAACTTTTATCTGTTGTTTGTAACTAATTTATCATTTGTCGTATGATAATCAGTATTGAAAATCAATTGAGTCTATAGTGTATAATCTGTGTTTTGTTATGTGTCACCTTTTTGCATATCTTCTATTACCTACCTTCTGCCATCTATCCTATGTCATTCTATCTGTTGTGTACTATCTTTCATTTGTAATGTGATACTTATAATCTCGTAATTTTTCATCTGTCAATTGTCTACTATTATCCATTATAATCTGCTACGTACCATACGTCAGCTTGTCATTTTTTATCTATATCTATCAAGTGTCGTCTGTCATTTATCATTGGTCATTTGTTAAATACTATCTGTCATCATATATGCATGTATATAATTTGTCATTTGTAATATTTCAGCAACAATCTTGTCATAATAACTGAATAGTTGTTGAAAGTTCATATTCTTAACCACTTTGGTAAATTTTCGTAAATGAAATACGATAACACTTTCAAATATTTATTTTGCTGTTCGCGACAATTGCAAAATAAATATTTGATAGTGTTATCGTATTTCATTTACGACAATATACGAAAGTGATTAACAATCTTGTCATTTGTTATCATGAATTGTCTAATATCATCTCGTATCTATCATCTGTAATGTATTAACTATAATCTTGTCATTTGTTGTCTGTCATTTCTTTATTATCATCTGCTATATATCATCTATTATTTATCACCATTTGTAATCTTGTAATTTATTTGATATCTTGAGTATATCTGTACAATGTTCTCTGTTATCTGCTAACAGTCAACCATTGTCAGTTATTTGTAACTAATTTATCATTTATCGTATGACAATTAGCAGAAACCATCTGTTACATCTTATCTTACACAAACTATAGTTTGTAATCTGTCTTCTGTTATCTGTCAACTATTCACATGTCATCTATTACCTACCTCCTGTCATCTATAGTATGTCATTCCATCATTCATATACCATCTTTCATTTGTAATATACCTATAACCTCGTCATTTGTTATCTGTTAAGTAACTAACGGGTGTCCAACAATTATTGCAGTCCCGGGTGGCGTTGGAATAAAAAACCGTAGGTCGATTCTTACATGTTGCAAATAAATAAACTGACATTTTTAATGCACATTTAGGTTATGTTTGACAATTAACATGAAAGAATTGACCTACGTTTTTGATTCCAACGCCACCCGGGACTGCAATAATTGTTGGACACCCGTTATTATCATCTACTATAATTTGCTACCTGTCATCTGTAAGCTTGCCATTTTTTTTATCTAGCAAGTATTGTTTATTAACTATCATTCGTCATTTGTACAATACTATCTGCCATTTTCTATCATACGTCATCGGTCGTGTTCATCTATTATATCTTATCTGACACTGTAAGACTTTTCATTTTTTAATCTATCTCTAATTATCTGTCGCATACCACCTGATATTTGTAATGTATCATTTAGATTTTTGTCATTTATAATCTGTGAATTATTTATTTATCTAAACAAACCATTCCACCACCAACAATTCAAACTATGACAAGTGGTTTCATTCCAAATATATCCGATTAACTGAATCGGAATTCAAATTTTATTGGAAACAAGAGAAACTTGTTTCTCAGGATCTCGATGGTTCTGTGGAAATATTTGCAAACTTACATATGCGATAATTAAGAGTTCATTTTCTGCATTGGCACATGCAGAATCAATTTGTGAAGAACGTGTTAGTGTTTTAATACAAATTTACTCGCATGTCAATGTCCAAACAATTTTTAAACAGCACTTTACTGAATTTAAACATGAATTGTTTTGATGTAATCGTAAAACAAAACGGGTCGGAGGTTTACTGTTTGCGTTTGTCGCTACTCTTCAACAAGATGGCCCATAAACCTTCCTGGTGATCTTGGAGTTGAACGTGTTGCAGTAAATATAGTAATCCATGGATTTAAAATTTGTTTAGGGTTCTTATATATCCCACCAGCTAAAACATATGATGTATACTGCCAGTTTTTAAACTCTATTGAAAATGATGAGACTTCAACGTACCATCTTTTTATGAAGCACAAACCATAGGATCTGGTGTAAACAAAATTACTACGGAATTAGAAAATTTTATTAAATTTAACAATCTAACGTTTCTAAAACATGTTTTACTTAATTATAACAGGAGGACTTTAGATCTAGTTTTAATGCCTCATGAGTTATCTTGCGAAACCTGATGATTCTCAACATCCAGCAATACATTACTCGATACTTTTTCTGCTACTCTCTTGATGGAACCAAATTTTAAAGTTAAAAGTGTTTTAACTTTGATAATGGTCCCCCTGGACCGAAACACGTGTCAGTTATCTGAAAATAAATAAATGGAACATAACAAGAGTTTTACTTACTCCTAATTTGATACATTACTCTCTTGAATTAGATACTATTTCCGAAACAATAATTTTCAAATAAATAATAAATAAATCGTGCTGGTCTCTCAACAACTGTGATTGATCAAATGTTATTACCTGCCAAGATGTAAATGATGCAAGTTAGATATTCTATGTTATACTTTATATAATGATTTTGTTCCAATCCGGAAAATTGTAATTAAATCTAAAAAAGAAACTAATTATTTTAGTTTTAATCCAAAACGACTGATACGAATGAAAAACCACTATATAAATCTCTATAAAAACGTAAACTATTATGAAACCAAAATATCTAACTTAAGACGTGAAATTTATTACACTATTTAACTGATCACGAACATTATATTAAGCATATTGAAGATGATGTTTTAACTGATCAGCGTAAAATGTGGACATATGCAAATGATAGGTAAAATTAAATTAAAAACACTTGGTTTGTTTCACTGAATCTGTAATTTTGTATGTAATTAAAAATTCAGTGAAACAAAACAAGTGTTTTAAATTTAATTTTACCTATTATTTTACAATGTTTCACCAAGAGGTAAATGAGAACATCATTCAAGAAACATTTGTAAAAATAAAAAATAAACAAACAAGAATCTTATTCTTAAATTAAATAATGATACCTATAATTATCTTCAAGATTGTTTGAATAAATTTGCCACATATTGTTTTAGTGTTTTTAATCCTGCTAGTCAATCATCGTAAGTGCCCTCTTTAAAAGACAAACCAAACCCGTTACATTTACATATGCCCAAAATAACAGAGAGCGAAATACTGTCTTTATCAAAATCTTCAATAAACAATAAAACAGCGAGTCCTGATAATATTCCAGAATTTTTAATTAAAGTCTGTGCGCCATGTCTTTTACAACCTTTGCAACATCTGTTTAACTTATCGGTTAAATCACAAACGTTCTCGGATATTTGGAAAATATCGAGAGTTTAAACATTGAAAGAATTCTTACTTACCTATAGAAAATTATCATCCGGTGTCAATTCTTAATAACTTTTCGAAGCTGTATGAATCAATTCTTACTATCATCATATTCAAATATACTTAACAACACGACAGCATGGTTTTGTAAAAAGAAGGTCTAATATATCTAATTTGTTAAATCTTAGAGAGTATATATCACAGCACCTAAATGATCGTAAACAAGTCGATGTGATATATACTGACTTTTAAAAAGGTATTCGATACCATTTATCAGAAAATTATTTTGAAAAATTGCATTCTTTTGGGATTAACGTTGATGTTATTCAGTTAATGCTTCTTTAAGTAAAAGATGTCAGTATATTAACTATAATGGCTATAGATCATTCTGTTATTATCCAACAGGTGGGGTACTTCAAGGATCGAACCTTGGATCTATTTTATTCCTGATAATTATTAATGGCATAGTGGATGATTTATCTTCTCATTGACAGTTATAAACTGACGGCATGAAAGTATATCCCTCTATTATTTGCATTAAAGATTGTGAAATATTGGAAAATGATCTTTAGAGAATGGTGCACAGTCAATAAAGTAATTCCTCAATATTCACTACTCTAAATATACAGTTCTTCCCACAAGTAACGGATAAACCTTATAGTTTTCGAGTAAAATATAGAGAAAGTACTATGATGGCCACATCACCATTTTTGTAAATATCGCCGTTATTTATCAACCGATTTTGATTATTTTTGTTGTATTCAGAATAAAAAAATCTATCAATTGAGATATCGCAAGGGGTACTTTGCTATAAGAATTTTTAAAGTTGGGGTTACCGCCCCTTAGGGGCGAAGGGGTGGGGGGCTTAAAAGTGTATCTCAGGATAGTAATTTAAAAAGAAAAAACGACCTGTCAAAGCATTTTTCTGAAATATTTTTATTACAGAATTTATCCGTTACTTTTGGGAAGCACTGTATATCCTTCACATGGAAAAGATCAATAATTGTACATGGGTTTAATATAAATAATATCAGCTTGGTACAGTACATTAATCGGAAGTAGATATATTTTTTGACCATAAGCTAACATTTATTCCACATATACATCATGTTTGCGGAGATGCTTTAAAGATGCTTGGTTTTATCATATGTGGTTGCCTACATATATTACCTAGGGTCGATTATTTGAGAGAGTACAGAAATGGTGTTTAAGACTTTTTTCTATTAAGGAAACGGGAATCTGTAGGAACTGCTGGCATATCAATTGAACATATGTGTCATTTATCATCTATCACCTATTAGCTTGTTCATTTATTCTTTGTAAATCTTTCTTAAAAAAATACTTAAAAACAAATAAATTAAAAAATACATACATAAAATTTTGGACGGAAGAAGCACGGTGAGAGATATTAAATACGTTCTTCCACTCAAAGTCTTCTTCTACCTTTAATGATTTTCTTTAATGATTGTGAAGATGTACTGTATTATAAATGAAAGACTGAGTCTCCTTTCTTCACAAAATTTATTAATCGCAAATGTACACTTCGGTCACGATGTGACCATTTTCAATGCTAAACAATGCTAAACTCTTCTTCTACCGTCGTGTAAGAAGCTGGCATTATCTTCTACATCCGGAATCAATTATAGTTTGCTTTATATTGATTTGTCCAATATTTTGTGGGAAACTTCAGGTAGTTATGTCAGTTGTCTACTATCATCTGTTATCAGCCATCTGTAATCTTGTAATTTATAGTTTGTTATCTTCCAACTGTCGTCAACTGTCATTTTTGAACTGCTAAGTGTCATCTGTCAATTAATATATGTAATTTATTATTTACCATAGCTCAATTATAACATTTCACCTATTACCAGCTCTCTGTAATCTGACATTTATCACATATCATCTGTTCTTTTTCATTGCCTATCAACTCATTGTTTGTTTACCATCATATGATATATGTCATCTGTAATTGATCATCTGTTAACTGTTAACTATTGTCTGTCATCTGTCATGTGTTATTTGTCATCTGATGCGTGTCATTTATTTTATTTTCAGTAATTTATTATTTGTCATGGCTTTGTCATTATGTATACTCTGTATATATCAACTATTTATTATGTAAATAAATAGATTATCTTATTTATTTTTCTATGATATAAAATTATTTTCTTGGTACTAAATTGATTATAATGAATTTCAAAAGTAATTTTTCATTAAATTTCTAGAAGTAACAGATGAAATATATAATTATTATCTACGTCGATATCTGCCATCTGTCATCTTGTAATCAAACACTTAGTACCTGCCATCAATTGTTATATGTCATCTGTCACAACTCTTCTATCACTATACTTTGTATAAACTATAATCTGTCATCTGTTAACTGCAATTCTATCATCTGACACATGTCATCTATCATTTGTCATATAAAATTTTCTATCATACTGTTTTTTTTAATGTAATAATTACCTGCTAAATATTACCTTGTAATTTATCAAATGTTAACTATCTCTAGTATGATATATGCAATTGTTATGTGAGAATAATAATAATAATAATAATAAATCAAATTTATTTCTTAAAGATATACATAAAACTACAAAAAAAGTATTTAAGGATATAAATAAGAAAATAGTCAATAAGGAATTGCTTATCTAACTAATACTATTATTGCCACATAGGGCTTATCATCTGTAATCTATCATCTTATCACCTAGTGTAACTTATCTGTAAAAATAAGAAATTTCTTATCTAACTAATATTATTATTGTCATCATCTGTAATCTATTATCTTATCACCTGGTATTTGTTAAGTTCAATGGGTCATCTATCATCTTCTATCTGTCAACTATCATATATCGTTAATCAATTGTCATCAATCAACTGTTATCTGAATTTACTATTATCTATCATCTGTTATTTATCAGCTTTCTACCTTCAATTTGACATCTATCATCTATTATCCGTAATTTGTCATATCTCATCTGTTATTTATCCACTTTCGTCTGTCATTTGCTCCTTTGTTACTTGTGTTTATTACTCTCATTTTTTATTTGTTATTTCTAATATACCATATGCGATGTATTATATGTTATTTGCTTATTGTCATCTGTCATCTGTTATCTGTACTCTATCATCTGCCAACTGTAATTTGTCATCTGTTATCTGTAATTTGTCTAGTATCATTGTCATCTGCTATTTGACACAATTCTACCTGACAATTGTCACCTATCATCTGTTATCCGTAATTTTTTGTTTGTCAATATTTCATCTATCATTTTTAGTTTGTAACCTTGTCACTTGTCACTTATCAATTATAAAAAAAACTTTTTAACTTGGTTTGTATAACACTGACTTTATTTAGTGACTATAGTTTCGACAATTTCAACTTGTCATTATCAAACTAGAAGTTTTTTTATTTGTGAAGAATAATGTATAACGAAGTAGAAGCCTCCACCGTTAACAACTTATCAATTATGATTTTTCATTTTTCAAATGTTATCTGTAATATGTATGTATCATGTTATCTTTTACTGGTAATTTACCAGCTGTCTCAGAGATCTATTTGATATATGAACACGTAAAACTAATAAACTTATACAGTAACTCAATTCCGGATATTTAAAGTCGCGGCTGTCAACTGTCATTCATCATCTGTCATTTGTTTTTGCTATCTGGCAAACGTTATCTTTCTGTTATCTATCATCTAATCTATGTAGTTTATCTCTAGAAATAGCAGAGAGTTTATCTAATAAATAGTGTTACTGACATTAAATCTTCTCTATCTGTACCATAAGCCATCTTCCATCTGTTATATTATAATAAAAAATTTGATTGCTGCTTTTCCTACTCGACTACTCGGAGCAAACTGGTGAACGATTGCACTGGACCACATTTTCTAACCTTTTTTATTCCGCTGCAATGGATAGTCGCATGACAATAAACTCATGCGCATTACTTTTATAATAGACCCTGTATGGCATTAATTATTTATAATATATTATCTGAAGTTAAGTAGTCATTATTCTGGGTTATTTGTCACCTTGTTTTCAACTAATTGTCATCTGCCATCCATAATTTGTTATTTCTTATATCTATCATTTATCTACTATCATTTGTTAATGACCTGTTGATACCTTGTCACTTGTCACTTACCATTTATGATTTTTGTTTATGTGATGTAATATCTGTAATTTCTTATAATAATCTGCCATTTGTTACCTGTCATCTATCATCTATAATCTGTTATTTGTGGTTTTTCCAGTTTTTTTTCTTTGATTTCTTTTAAAGTGTCATCTCTTACTTACCATTTACAATCTATCATCTTTCATCCGTAATTGTCAACTGTTAGCTTCATCTGTTATCCACAATTTTTCATCTGCTATCTGGCATACTTTATCTTATATTTATTATCTATTATCTATGATCTAATCATATAATTTATCTGTAGAAATAGCAAAGAGCTTATATAATAAATAATATTACTGACGCATTGAGTATTATCTATCTGTAACATCTGTCTTCTATTAGATTATAATAGAAAAAACTAAATTGCGTATTGCTGTTCTTTTCACTCAGATTGTTCAGAGCAAACTGACGATCTAGAAGGGCAGACACTTCATTTCCTGGCCCGTTTTATGTCACTGCGATGGATAGTCTTACGCATTACTTTTATAATAGACCCTGTATATCATTAATTTATTGTAATATATTATCTGTAGTTAAAGAGTAATTTTTACTTTCCCTATACACGTAGTATATAGGGGGAGTATTGTTTTCGTGATTTTTTTTGAAATTTTTTTTTGCGGAAATATCCGTTTTGGGAAATTTCTGGAAAAAATTTTTTTTGTGTCTCTCTGTGTGTCTGTCGGTGGGCGCTGTATCTCAAAAACGAATAATCTGTTTGAGATGAAACTTAAAACTTAAGGTTTTATCGTTAAAAACTGGAACTGAAAAGCTTTTGGTAAATATTCATAGACCGGAAGTGGATGTTTACTCGAGGCATTTTTTTGTTTTTTCGTTTTATTTTTCTAAATATGAAAAATTTAAAAAAATGGTTCAAACAAAAGTTAAAGGTAATAAAAAACTGAACAAGTTTTATTCGAACATATTTTTCATAGAATTCTTAACTTTTGAGAAAAAAATTTAAAATTGAAAATTTTGACATTTATTGAGAATTGCTAATAAACTGTCAGAGTTACATGAAACTTGCATTACAAATAATTATAGATAATTCAATGGTGAACAAATCATTAAGAATAGCTTTTTTGCGTAAACCTTATAGTTTTCGTGTAAAATATAGGGAAAGTACTATGATGGCCACATCACCATTTTTTTTATTATTATTGTTAAATTATCAAACAATCGATCATTTATTGAATCTGTTCAAAAACCTTTAGACTCAAGCAGAATGAACGTATTTTTAATTTTATAATGCAACAATTGACAATTTGCTGCTTAAAACAAGATGGCGGTGTTCTAAACTTGAATTAAAATTGAGCAAACTGCATTGGAGGTTTTGAATAATTATAAAAAATCCCTTAATCTATAGAATCTGTTTGAACACCTTCAAATTAAAGGTGAATAACGTATTTTTAATTTTACACTAAAACAATTGATAAATTGCTGCTAAAAACAAGATGGCGATGTTCTAAACTTGAATAATTAAAAAGGAGCAAACTGCAATTGAAGATTTTAATAATTATGAAAACTCCCTCTATTTATAGAATCTTTTTCAAAACCTGCAGACCCATGCAAAATGAATGTATTTTTAAATTTTCAATAAAATAATTAACAATTGAAGGCTAAAAACAAGATGGCGGTGTTCTAAACTTGAACTAGAATAAAGCAAACTGCATTGGAAGATTTGAATAATTATAAAAAATCACTTTATTTGTAGAATCTGGTTGAGAACCTTCAGACTCAAGCAGAATGAACGTATTTTTAATTTTACATTAAAACAATTGACATTTTGTTGCTGAAAACAAGATGGCGGTATTCTAAACTTGAACTGGAATAGAGCAAACTGCATTTGGAGATTTGAATAATTATAAAAACTTCCTCTATTTATAGAATCTGTTTAAAGACCTTCAAACCCAAGCAGAATAAATGTATTTTTAATAACACACTAAAACAATTGACGATTTCTTGTTAAGAACAAGATGGCGGTGTTTTAAACTTGAACTATAATACAGCAAACTGCATTAAAAGATTTAAATAATTATAAAAAATCCCTATATGTATAGAATCTGTTTGAAAACCTTCAAATCCAAGGTGAATGAACGTAATTTTTAATTTTACACTAAAACAATTGACAATTTATTGCTAAAAACAAGATGGCGATGATCTAAACTTGAATTAGAAAGGAGCAAACTGCAATGGAAGATTTTAATAATTATCAAAAACCCCTTTATTTATAAAATATAATTGAAAACCTTTAGACGCAAGCAGAATGAACGTATTTTTAATTTAACACTAAAACAATTAACATTTTGTTGCTAAAAACAAGATGGCGGTGATCTAAACTTGAAGTAGAATAGATAAAACTGCATTGTAACATTTAAATAATTATAAAAAATTCTTTTTTATAGAATCTATTTGAAAACCTTCAGACCGAAACAGAATGGACGTATTTTTAATAACACACTAAAACAATTGACAATTTCTTGTTAAAAACAAGATGACGGTGATCTAAACTTGAACTAGAATAGAGAAAACTGCATTGTAACATTTAAATAATTATAAACAATTCTTTTTTTATAGAATCTATTTGAAAACCTTCAGACCCAAACAGAATAAAGGTATTTTTAATAACACACTAAAACAATTGACTATTTGTTGTTGAAAACAAGATGGCGGTATTCTAAACTTGAACTAGAATATAGCAATTTGCTTTGGAAGTTTTAAATAATTATAAAAAATTCCTTTATTAACAGAATCTGTTTTAAAACATTCAGACCCAAGCAGGGTAAACGTATTTTTAATAACACAAAAACAATTGATGATTTCTTGTTAAAAACAAGATGGCGATGTTCTAAACTTGAACTAGTATAGAACAAACTGCATTGGAAGAATTGAGTATTTATATAAAATCCCTCTATTTATGGAATCTGTTTGAAAACCTTCAGACCTAAGCAGAATCTATGTGTTATTAATTTTACACTAAAACAATTGACAATTTGTTGCTAAAAACAAGATGGCGGTGTTTAAAACTGTCAAAGTTCCACTCTTAACTGTCTTGTTTTAATTATCTCCTAGTATACATCAGGTGATAACTGTTTTATATCGACTATATTCTGTCATCTGCCATCATATATTATATTATATTTCCGAAGGATATATTAAAGGATTTTTGCATAAAAGTATAAAAAATGTTTCCTTAATATAACTGATGACTCAAAATATTCTCAGAGATCAATTTGATATATGAACACGTAAAACTAATAAACTTCTACACTAACTTCGCACGGTAATATTTCAATTCCGGATATTTAAGTCGCGGTAAGCAAACTTTCAAATTTACTATCCCACCAGTCGTCACTATTTATTTTTCCCATTCGTTTCAATTTCCTCCGTGAAAAGCGGAGGGTGAAATTTCCCTTTTTCTTTCTGAAAAACTGTACCGAAGTCCTTATTTGTGTAAAGAACTCTAATTAAATATAGCCATTGCTAGAGATAAATCAATTTGCGCACAAATTCCCCGAGCGATTTATCATGCAGGGAACATCAAAATCCGCAGTGTACGTTACACAAGCCCGAAAGGGTGAACATTCGCTTTTTGCCGCAGTGGGGAGACGTCGAGGAAATTTTCTTGCCCCGCTGACAACTTCTTGATTTCATAATTAACCCCGTTAGCTCGCGTGCGTGTCTTGTATTCCCCGGCACTAACTGGTGTACACGTTATTAGCTCCCAGAAATTACATTCGGCAATTTGGGCTCAGGTTAATTCCCCGACCGATTTCAGGAAATGCGGTTGTAAGCTGTATGTATATATAGAGGTGAACGTGGGGAAAGGGCCGATAAGGGCCGTAAATGCTCCCTTTATCCGATGGGTTTCTTTTGATGCTCCATAAAAAAAAAAACTGCTACAAGAGTAAGAAATCGTAGGGAAGTGTTGATGGCATTGTTTGATTTGTTTATTACCATTACTGCTATCGATGTTGGAGGGGGTAAACTAATAGTTTATTTCTAATTTAAAAATTCCGCTTTATTACTGTTTGTTTATCTCCGATACAAATCCATATGGCCAGTTTCTATTAGATATTTGATGGTAGAGGCGTTTACTTCGTGGTTAAAATCATGAGAATGTATCTATTTATAATTTATATTAAGCATTAATTATTTCATATGATTATCTTTAATACCTTTTAAAATTACTGTTATTAAAGATTTAGTCTAAAGTCATTAAACTGAATATGTTTAAATTCGTTGCGAGTTTTGCGCTAGGGGATGTGAAATATCACCGTGGCGTGCACCCGGGGAGCGTTCGTGAATTAAAAACAATTTTCCGGTGGTTGGATGCGTGCCCGAAAGCGTTCGGGACGTAACGTGAAATTAAAACGAGACCAATGTCAAATTCGCCTGATGCATTTCGGTGACGGTGATAGGCGTCCAGATGATTAATTTAGTATTTTGAATGAAATACGTTTTCGCTTCCGGCTGTATAATGCGCCCTGTTACCATCGGTAGTTGCAAATGAAGTTCACGTAATTAAAATTTGATACGACTGTACGGATGAAATGATAAAATAGGTTTTTAATAGATGTAGAAGAAAATGCTCTCTATTCTCTATTTGATACATTTGATTAGAGAGGAAGATTAAACTTAATAACGGTCTAAATATTGAATTTTTATTAATTTCTATAATAAAACACTTTTAAAACGCTTTTGATAAAATAAGGAAAACGTGTGCTATGTATCTAAACAACACCTTTTTTTCTTAATTTGTGCATTATGTATTTTTTAACAAACTAGAAACTTTATAAAAAGTACAAATTTTATAACAAAGAAACCTAAAAAAATCCTAAAACTTAAAAATTTACTTAAAATGTATATTTTATCATCTCGTCAAAGTTTGGTTGTAAATTCCGTAAAAACAAACACATTACGTTTCTGTATTATACTTATATTTAATACCCATTATTGTCTAGAAATTATAAATAAATTTGCAATCAAATCCATCAAGGGAGAGAGAGAGACAAACATCTTTATTGATAATTGAATACATTCGTTATGTACATTATAATCATAATTGATTTTTATTACGGCTATCGACCCATGGTCTTTCTGCCATCATCAAGGGATTATTCCGCAATTTAACAAAATACACTGGAATGTAAAATTTTTCATCTCATCAAAGTTTTATTTGTAAATTCCGTAAAAACGAAAACATCACGTTTATGGATTTTACAATTATTTTATAACCATAAGTATCTAGAAACTATAAACATGTTTTAATAAAATCTATTGATTTTTTGATACAATTTAACAAACTTCACTGGAATGTAATTTTTTTCATCTCATCAAAGTTTGGTTGTAAATTACTTAAAAACAAAAAAAATCATGGATTATACAATTGTTTTACAACCATAAGTGTTTAGAAACTACTATTACAAAAAAAAAATTAATAAAATTTATTAAGGGTTTGTCCTGTAAGCAAAATACACTGAAATGTACATATTTTCATCTCATCAAAGTTTGCTTGTAAATTCCGTAAAAAACAAAACCATTACGTTTCTGTATTATACACCTATTTTACACCCATATATATTTAGAAATTATAAGCTTATTTTCAATAAAATCCATTAACGGATTTTCCTGTAATTTAGCAAAATCCACTGGAATGTATATTTTTCATCTCATCAAAGTTTGGTTGTAAATTACGTAAAAATAAAAACATCAGGTTTTTTATTATGCACTTATTTTACAGCTTTAAGTGTCTAGAAATTATAATCAAATGTTCAATTAAATACATCACGGGATTTTCCTGAAATTGAACAAAATCCACTGAAATGTACATTTTTTCATCTCATCAAAGTTTGGTTGTAAATTACGAAAAAAAACAAAAACATAACGTTTTTGGATTATACACCTATTTTACAACCATAAGTGTCTAGGAATTATAAATAAATTTTCAATAAAATCCAAACAGAGATTTTCTTATAATTAAACAAAATCCACTGGAATGTACATTTTTTCATCTCGTCAAAGTTTTGTTGTAAATTCCCTTAAAACAAAAACATCACGTTTCTGGATTATACACGTATTTTACACCAATAAGTATTTAAACATTATAAACAATTTTCTAATAAAATCTATCAAGGGATTTTCTTGCAATTTAACAAAATACACTTGAATATACATTTTTTATCTCATCAAAGTTTAATTGTTAATTACGTAAAAACAAAAACATGGCGTTTTAAGTTTATACACTTATTTTACATCCATAAGTATTTAGAAATTATAAACAATTTTTTAATAAAATCCATCAAAAGATTTTCCTGCTATTTATCAAAATTCACTGGAATGAACATTTTTCTCATCTCATCAAAGTTTTTCTATTTCTACTCTTATCTATGATATGTCGTTTATTATTTACGTAATTTTGTATAAATTTCTTCACACTTATTATAATTTCTCTAAATATTTGATCTTCTACAAAATTCGTTCATAAATTTTCTTGCTCCGTACGATGTAAAAGCTTTTTGCACTTAAAATCTGACTTGTCTTAATATTTTAAATACATTTAAAAATTATTTAGTTACATATAAAAAATAATTTATAAAAAAAAATCGTAATAATTCATAACATTCAGGCGGAAATGTAAATTCATGCATCTTTTGTTCTCTGTTTCATATATCATCTGTCATTTGTCGTTTGTGATCTGTAATAGAGTATATGTCATTTGTTTATTATTTCTCATATATCATATTTCATCTATTTGTTATATGTCATGTGTCATCTGTCCCATAGGTTACCTATTATTTATTAATTTGTTTAGTCCTCAAAAGGTTTAATAATAACGTAATTAACATATCTCGTCTTCTTTCACCTGCTATCTGATCAAGAAAAAATTATATACAGGGTCTATTATAAAAGTAATGCGCATTTTCTGGGAAAACTATATTTATAGAACGTACCGGACGTACAAACGCTTAAAATTCTTCAAAATACTCTCCCCCAGCATCAATACACTTGCGGAAACGTGTCTGCCATGCCTCGGAGGCAATTTAAATCTCCTTTATCTCGAAGTCAAATTGGGACTGTAAGAGGGCTGTGGGAGCATATCGGGGTGTTGCTCCGGACTAGGAAATTAGTAGCTATGAAGGTCATGTGGCTGGAGGTATTGTTAGATATAATGTCCCAAGGGCAATGATATTTCGCGATAATTTATACATTAACAGATCGACTGTATTTTTTTACTTAACGGTATGGTATAATTGCAAATTTGACAGCCGGGGTGTTATCAGTCTATCACAAATCAGAACAAACTGGAGACCGACTGCATTAGAAGTCATTTTATGTGATGGATAATATAGTCATGCGCATTACTTTTATAATAGACCCTGTAAATAGAAGGAAATAAAACACATAAAAAATGATAAAGGGAAAACCAAATAATATTTGTCATTGATTTTCTCTCATACACAATTTGTTGTCAGCTGTCGTTTAGCTTCTGTCATCTTTCATATATTAATTGACACCTGTCATCTGCCATTTGTGAGTTTTTATTTATAATTTCTCATTTGTCAACTGTTTTATTTTTCATATGTCACCTGTCTTCTGTTAACTGTCAATTGTAACCTGTTTGTGTTTTCATTTGTTATCCATCATTTTCACTTGTCATATGTCATTTTGTTGTTTGTCATCTGTCATGTTTCATCTAACATATGTTATCACTTATTTTCTGTCATTTCTACTTTTATCTAAATTATTTAACTAGTTTTGTATAAATTGGTTCATCAAAATAAAACAATTATTTGTCATTGATTTACTGTCATATAATATCTGTCGTCTGTCATATCTCAAGTGATTAAAGTCAAATGTAAAGTGTCAAATGTCAATAAATAAATATCAAATGTCAAATAAGAACTTAATAAGATGCTAAGTGACAGAAAATTAATTATTCTAATTACGTAATATATCAGAAGGCTAACAAATAATTAAAACATATGACAAATGAAAAATAATAAGTAACACATGACAAATGACAAATGAAGTATAACCTATGTAAATGTCAAGTGACAAACGTCAAATCTCAAATGTTAAATTTAAAATATCACCTCTCATGTCATTTATTATCTGTCATTCATTTTTTTGTTCGATAATTTCTAATATCAAGTGTCGTCTGGCTTCCTCATCTGTCATGTGTCATTTGACACCTGACATCTTTATCATCGGTCATTTGCTACTCTTATTCGTCAGTTTTATTTGTCATCTACTTTTGTTTTCATCTTTCACTTGTCACCTTTGTTTTGTCAACTGTTAACATCCCTTTGTAATCTGTTATTTGTTATCTGCCATTTTTCATTTGTTGTCTGCCATTTTTTACTTATTATTTGTCATCTGTTGTTTGTTATATGTCATGTGTCATTTGATATCAATCGTCTGTCATTTATCACTTGACATTTTTTGTCTTATTTATTTTCATCTGTCGCCTGGCTTCTGTCATTTGTCATTTGACATCATCAGTAATGTATCATTTGACGTATGTAAAACTCTATTATAAGCATCAATAAAGAATTATTATTATTATTATTTATCATGTACCATCTGTCATTTGTCATCTAGTATTTATATTTGTCAGTTTTTTGTTACCTGTCCTTTGTCAGTTGTGAACTTGTCATTTATAATTTGTTATCTGCCAGTTTTCATTTGTTGTCTGTCATTTTTTATCTGTCATTTCCATTTTCCAAGATTTAATTTTTGAAGGTCGCAATATTGTTTTTATCTGGATTATAACAATAATGTTTGTACTCAATCAAAAATTCATGTATTCTGACATAAGCTATAAATTTTAGGGCAAATAGTACGAGTGGTATTTTTTCTTTAGAATGTTTCAAACCATGAAACGTAAATTTCCGTTTTCCAAGAAATAATTTTTGAGAGTCGGCATATTGTTTATAGCCGGATTATAGCAATTGTTTTCGTAAATCAAAAATGTCTTCTAACATAACCTTGAAGTTTTAGGACCAATATTTCTACTGGATTTCTTCTGTTAATTTTTCAAAGCATCAAATGTAAATTTCTATTTTTAAGATTGAAGTTTTGATGGTCGCCATATTATTTTCAGCTAGATTATTGCATTTGTTTTTATATTAAATCAAGAATACATAGCTTCTAACATAACCTAGAAGTTTTAAGACAAAAAATTTGGACTGGTATTTTTACTAGAACATACCTAACTGTGAAATGTAAATTTCCATTTTCCAAGATTTCAATTTTGGAGGTCGCCATATTGGTTTTAGTAATTGTTTTTGTAGTAAATCAAAAATACATGTCTTATTCTTTACAACTTTGTTTTTCTTGCTTATAATACATTTTCAAAAATATACATAAATTAATGTTTTAATCTAGGAATTTTTGGGCAAATATTTTGACTAGTATTATTTTTAGAATTTTTCAAACCGTGAAATGTTAATTTCCATTTTCCAAGATTTAACTTTTTAGGATCGTTATATTCTTTCTAGCTAAATAATAGCAATTGTTTTTATTGTAAATTAAAAATACATGTCCTCTATCTTAATCTAGAAGTTTTAGGGCAAATATTTCGACTGGTATTTGTTTTAGAATTTTTCAACCATGAAATGTAAATTACCATTTTCCTAGATTTAATTTTTGAGGGTCGCCATATTGATTTTAGACAGATTATAGCAATTGTTTTTGAAATAAATCAAAACTACAAGTCTTCTGACTTATTTTAGAAATTTTAAGGCAATTATTTATACTGGTATTATTTTAAAGAATTTTTCAAACTCTTCCAATTTTTCCAGATTTAATTTTTGAGGGTCGCTATATTGTTTTTTAGTCGGATTATAGCAATTGTTTTTGCAGTAAATCAAAAATACATGTCTTCTAACTTATTTGTAAAATACTAGGGATTTTTTTTTTAATCCATGAAATTTCCATCTTCCTAGATTTAATTTTTGAGGGTTGCCAAATTGATTTTAGCCAGATTATAGTAATGGTTTTTGTAGTAAATCAAAAATACATTACATACTGGTATTATTTTAAAGAATTTTTCAAACTTTTCCAATTTTCCAGATTTAATTTTTGAAGGTCGCAATATTATTTTTTAGTCGCATTATAGCAATTGTTTTTGCAGTAAATCAAAAATACATGTCTTCTAACTTATTTGTAAAATGAAGGGGCAAATATTTCGACTGGTATTTGTTTTTAGAATTTTTCAAACCATTAAATGTAAATTTTCATTTTCCAAGATTCAATTTTTGAGAGCTGCTGTATTGTTTCTAGCCAGATTATAACAATTATTTTTGTAATAATTTAAAAATACATGTATTATATCTTAGCCTACACGTTTTAGGTAAAATATTTTGACTAATATTTTTTTTAGAATTTTTCAAACCGTGAGGTGTAAATTTTCATTTTCCAAGATTTATATTTTTTTTAGACGGATTATGGCAATTGTTTTTATAGTAAATTAAAAATACATGTTTTCTAATATAACCTAGAAGTTTTAGAGCAATTACTTTGACTGGTATTTTCTTTAGAATTTTGTAAACCATGACATCTAAATTTCCATTTCCCAAGATTTAATTTTTGAGCGTCGCCATACTGTTTTCTAACCGGATAATGAGAAGTGCTTTTATAGCAAATCAAAAATATATGTCTTTTGTCTTAACATAGAAATTTTAGAGCAAATATTTTACCTAGTAGGTTTTTTTAGAACTTTTCTAACTGTAAAATGTAAATTTGAATTTTTCAAGATTTAATGTTTGAGGGTCGCCATATTGTTTTTTAATCGGATTATGGTAATTGTTTTTATAGTAAATCAAAACTGCGTGCTTTTTGACATAAGCTAAAAGTTTTGGAGCAAATATTTCAACTGGAATTGGTTTTAAAATGTTTCAAATCATGAAATGTAAATTTCCATTTCCCAAGATTTAGTTTTTGGGAGCAGTAATATCATTTTTAGCCGTATTAAAGCATTTATTTTTATAATAAATCAAATACACGTCTTCTGACTTATTAAAAAAAATTCAAGTCGTATTTTTTTGAGAATTTTTCTAAGCGTGAAATGTAAATTTCCATTTTCCAAGATTTAATTTTTGTGGGTCACCATATTGTTTTTAGCTGGATAATGGCAATTGTTTTTATAGTAAATAAGAAAACAAGCCTTTTGATACAACTTAGAAGTTTTAGGGTAAATATTTTGACTAGTAATATTTTTATAGAATTTTTCTAACCATGAAATGTAAATTTCCATTTTCCAAGATTTAATTTCTGAGGGTGGCCATATTGTTTTTAGACGGATTATAGCAATTGTTTTTTTATAGCAAATTAAAAATACAAGCCTTTTAACATAAACTAGAAGTTTTAGAGCAAATATTTCGACTGGAATTTGTTTTGGATTTTTTCAAACCATGAAATGTAAATTTCTATTTTACAAGATTTAGTTTTTGAGGGTCGTTATTTTGTTTTTACCGGGATTATAGCATTCGTTTCTGTAGTAAATCAAAAATAAATGCTTTCTGATATAACCTAGAAGTTTTAGAGCAAATTTTTTGATTGAATTTTTTTATAATTTTTTAAACCATGAAATGTAAATTACTATTATCCAAGATTTACAATCGTTATGTCATTTGTCATCTGTCATCGGTAATCTGTCATCTGTCATTTATCATCTGTCATTTGTCATTTGTCATCTGACATCTGTCATTTGCCATCATCATTTATCATTGGCCATTTTTCATCTGTTATAAGTCATTTATGTTGTCTTTTAGGATCGTTATATTGTTTCTAGCCAAATTATAGCAATTATTTTTATAGTAAATTAAAAATACGTGTCCTCTGTCTTAAACTAGAAGTTTTAGGGCGAATATTTCGACTGGTATCTGTTTTAGAATTTTTCAAACCATGAAATGTTAATTTCCATTTTCCAAGATTAAGTTTTTGAGAGCCGCCATATCGTTTATAGCAATTGTTTTTGCAATAAACAAAAAATACATGTCTACTTTTTTAACCAAGAAGTTTAAGGGTAAATATCTTGTCTAGTATTTTTTTTTTAGAATTGTTCTAACCGTGAAATGAATATTTCAATTTTTTAAGATTAAATTTGTGAGGGTCGCCATATTGTTTTTAGCCAGATTGTAGCGATTGTTTTTGTAGTAAATTAAAAATACATGTATTCTGACTTATTTTAGAAATTTTATGGCAATTAGTTAGTCTGGTATTTTTTTAAAGAATTTTTCAAACTTAGAAATGTAAATTTCAATTTTTTGAAATTTATTTTTTGAGGGTTGGTATTATGTTTTTACCCAAATTACAGCATTTGTTTTTGTAGTGAATCAAAAATATATATTTTATAACTTATCTTAGAAACTTTAGGGCAAATATTTTGACTGGTATTCGCTTTAGAATTTTTCAAACCATGAAATATAAATTTTCATTTTCCAAGATTCAATTTTTGATTATTTTTAGCCGGATTATTGCATTTATTTTTATAGTAAATCAAAAAGACATATCCTCTGACATAACCTAAGAGTTTTAGGGCAAAACGTTTGGACTAGAATTTTTTTAGAACTTTTCTAGCCGTGAAATGCAAATTTCCATTTTTCAAGATTTCATTTTAAGGGTCGCTATATTGCTATTATCCGGATTTGAGCAATTGTTTTTATGGTAAATCAAACATACATGCCTTCTGTCTTAACCTAGAAGTTTTAGGGTAAATATCTTGTCTAGTAATTTTTTTCAGAATTTTTCTAACCATGTAATGTAAATTTCTATGTTCCAAGATTTAATTTTTGAGGGTCGCCATATTGTTTTCAGCCAGATTATTGCAATTGTTTTTATAATAAATCAAAAATATTTGTCTTCTAGCATAACCTAGAAGTTTTACGGTAAATATTTCTACTGCTATTTTTATTAGAATTCTTCTAAGCGTGAAATGTAAATTTTTATTTTCCAAGATTTAATTTTTGAGCGTCGTCATATTGTTTATAGCCGGATTTTGGCAATTGTTTTTGTAGTAAATCAAATATACATACTTTCTGGCGTATTTAAAAAAAATAGCTTAAATATTTTCGTTGGTATTTGTTTTTATAATTTTTTCAAACCATAAAATGTAAATTACCATTTTTCTAGATTTAATTTTTGAGGATCGCCATATTGTTTTTAGCCGCACTATAACAATTTTTTGTAGTAAATAAAAAATACATGTCTTCTGTTTAAACCTAGAAGTTTTAGGGCAAACATTTCGCTTACTTTTTGTTTTTAAAAATTTTCAAATTAAAAATGTAAATTTCCATTTTCCAAGATTTAACTTTTGAAGGTCGCCATATTGTTTTTTATCCGGATTATAGCATTTATTTTTGTAGTGATTAAAAAATATATATTTCCTGACTTAATTCAGCAATTTTAGGGCAATTGTTTCAACTGGTATTTTTTTTTAAATTTTCAAACCATGTAAAGTAAATTTCTATGTTCCAAGATTTAATTTTTGAGGGTCGCCATATTGTTTTTAGCCAGATTATAGCAATTGTTTTTGTAGTAAATCAAAAATACATATCTTCTGTCTTAACCTAGAAGTTTTGGGTTAAATATTTTTTGTCTGATAATTTGTTTAGAATGTTTCTAGCCGTGAAATGTATTTCTCCATTTTCTAAAATTTAATTTTTGAGGGTCGCCATATTGTTTTTAGCCAGATTATAGCATTTGTTTTTGTAGTAAAACAAAAATACACGTCTTATGATTAACCTTAGAAATTTGAAGGCAAATATTTCTGCTGATTTTTTTTTTTAGAATTTTTCAAACCATAAAATGTAAATTTCAATTTTCCAAGATTGAATGCCGGATTATAGCAATTGTTTTTGTAACAAATCAAAAATACATGTCTTCTATTTTTGTCTAGAAGTTTTAAGCCGAATATTTTGGCTAACAATTTTTCTAGAATTTTTCAAACTATGAAATGTTAATTTCAATTTTCCAAGATTAAATTTTTAAGGGCCGCCATTTTGTTTAAAGCTGAATTATAGCAATTGTTTTTGCAGAAAATTAAAAACATATGTCTTCTAACTTATTTGTAAAATTTTAGGGTAAATATTTTGGCTGGTATTTCTTTTTAGAATTTTTCAAACCACGAAATACAAATTTTAATTTTCTAAGATTTAAATTTTGAGCATCGTCATATTATCTTTTGCCGGATTATAGCAATTGTTTTTGTAGTATATCAAAAATACGTGTCTTCTGACTTAACCTATATTTCAAACTATGAAATATACATTTGTATTGTCCAGGATTTACATCAATTGTCATTTGTCATTTGTCACTTATCATCTATCATCTGCCATTTGTCATATGCAATTTGTCATCTTCTATTTGTAATGTGTCATTTGTCATCTGTCATTTGTCATTGGTCATTTTTTAACTGTTATAAGCTATTTCTGTTATTTTTGAACTTATAGGACTTTCAATCTTCTTCTTTAAATTATTTATAAGATTTTATTTGATCGTTATGATTGCACGACGTCAGAACAAATCAACGTCTAAATATCCTACCGACTGCGCCAGTTACTGCAAAAGTATATTATAATTTATTTATTTGTACAGTTGAATTTATTTTTGTTACTTATACATTTCTATTTGATATATATTTTTGGGAATAAAACTCTTTGTAATTACTAACTCTTATTATTGCACAACGTCGAATTATTCTATCGACTGCGACTGTTAAATATGTCAAATCTTAAATGATAAATGTCAAATGTCAAATAAGAATTTACAGATGCTAAGTGGCAGATTAATGACTAATGATATCAGAAGGATAACATATGACAAATGACAAATAAATAATAACATATGCAAATGTCAAATGACAAACGTCAACTGTCAAATATCAAATGCCAAATGTAATATCTCATATGTTAAATACCAAGCGTTAAATAACAAATGACTAATAACTAATAACAAATGATTTTTTAGGTTTAATATATAGAGACAAGCTGATTTATTCAACAAAAAACAAAAAATACCTTTGGAGACAATAAGTGACACATAGCAGTTGAAAGATAACAGATGATATATAACTTGAAAACAATAGATGACAAATGGCAATAGCAAATAACAATTACCAGATACTGAATGGCAGAAAATAATTGAACAATGGCGTAATGGCAGAATGCTGTTAAAATATAACAAATAAAACAGTAATAAATATCAAAT
Source organism: Ontholestes murinus (assembly GCA_963969525.1). NCBI lineage: Eukaryota > Metazoa > Arthropoda > Insecta > Coleoptera > Staphylinidae > Ontholestes > Ontholestes murinus. The sequence continues at coordinate 62,191,483 of OZ018393.1, read as the reverse complement.
GAAAAATGTTAAATTTCAATTGTTAAATGCCAAAGATAGAAATGTCAAATACCAAACAACAACTTGCAGATACTAAACTAAGTGGCAGGAAATAATAGATGATAATAATGTAATGATAGATAGCAGTTGAAGGATTAAAGATAATAAATACCATATGACATATGACAAATGATGGGTAACACATGATAAATGACATATGTAAATACAAATGGCAAACGTTAAATATCAAATGTGTGTGACATGTCGACTGGTAAATTTCAAATGTTAAAGGACAAATATCAAGTGTAATCTATTAAGAGTTAAATTACGAATATCAAATGTCAAACCTCAAATGTCAAATCTTGAATATCAAATGTCAACTGTCAAATGACAAATGCTAAATGTCAAATGTCAAACGTTAAATGTAAAATGTGAAATGCTGACTGGTAAATTTTAAATATCAAATGTTGACTGTCAAATGTTCAATGCTAAAGGTTAAATATTATGTGTAATTTATTTATTTATTTATTTCTCAACAGACAGTGTCTTATTACAGAGAAATACATTGGTATTACAATATATACTTAAGGATAAACCATATAAAATAAGATATCTGTTACCTGTTAGTTTCCAAATGTTAAATGTCAAATGTTTAATGACAGATGTTAAATGTCAGATGTTTTCTAAATGTATAGAAGAATTTATATAAACAGAATTAATTTACTGTCATATAATATCTGGAATCATATAGACTTTTCTCATCTGTCATGTGTCATTTGACATATATATTCTCATGTGTTTTTTTTTCTTCATCTTTTATTTGTCACCTGTATTTTGTTATCTGTCAACTATCCTTTCTAATCTGTTATTTGCTATGTGCTATTTTAAATTTATTGTCTGTCAACAGAATTATTATAAGATAAAATAAGAATATTACTTATCGTTCATCTTTTGTCATATAATACCTGTTATCATTTGTCATCTAGCTTCATTCATCTGTCATGTGTCATTTGACATCTGTCATCTGTTTTTATCATCGGTCATTTGTTACTCCTATTTGTCAGCTTTTATTTGTCATCATCTGTCGCCTGGCTTCTATCATCGGTCATGTGTCATATGGCATCTATCACCTGCTATTTGTCATCTATCGTTTATTATTTGTCAGGTTTTTGTCACCTGTGGTTTATCGGTTTTATCGTTTGTTATTTTTCATTTGTTTTTTTTATCATCTTGGATTTGTCATCTGTCATTTGTCTTCTGACTTATCTTAGAAATTTTAGGGCAAATATTTCGACTTATATTTCTTTTGAAAGAATTTTTCTAACCGTGAAATGTATATTTCTATTTTCCAAGAATTAATTTTTATTGTTTTTTGCCGGATTATGTCAATTGTTTTTGTAGTAAGTCAAAAATACATGTTTTCTGTCTTAACCAGAAAGTTTTTGTCCAAATATTTTAACTAATAATTTCTTTAGAATTTTTTAATTTTTTTAATTGTTTTTTTAAATTGTTTTTCAGTAAATTAGGGCAAATATGTCGAATGTTATTTTTTTAGAATTTTTCAAACCATGAAATGTAAATTTTTGCCATATTGTTTTTAGCCGGATTATAGCATATGTTTTTGTAGTGAAACAAAAATACACGTCTTCTGATTTACTTTAGAAATTTTAAGGCAAATATTTCTACTGATATTTTTTTTAGAATTTTTCAAACCATAAAATGTAAATTTCTATTCTCCAAGATTCAATTTTTGAGGGTCGCCATATTGTTTTAGACGGATTATAGCAAATGTTTTTGTAATAAATCACAACCATTGCCTTCTGACATAACCTAATAATTTTAGAGCAAATATTTCTACTGGATTTTTTTTAGAATTTTTCAAACCATGAAATTTAAATTTACTTTTTCCAAGATTTTATTTTTGAGGTTCGCCATATTGTTTTTAGCCGGATTATAGCATTTATTTTTGCAGTTAATAAAAAATACATGTCTCTAACTTATTTGTAAAATTTTCCGGGTATGTTGACTAGTATTTGTTTTTAGAATTTTTCAAACTATGTAAATTTCCATCTTTCAAGATTTCATTTTTAATATTTGTTATTATGGTTTTTAGCCAGATTAGAGCATTTGTTTTATAGTAAATAAAAAATACATCTCTTCTGACATATCCGAGTAGTTTTAGGACAAAAAATTTGGACTGGTATTTTTTCTGGAACTCATGAAATTGTGAAATGTAAATTTCCATTTTCCAAGATTTCATTTTTGGAGGTCGCAATATTGTTTTTAGCGGGATTCTAGCAATTGTTTTTATAGTAAATAAAAAAAAATGTCTACTGCCTTAACTTGAAAATTTTGTGCAAATATTTTGACTAGTTTTTTTTTAGAATTTTTCTAACCATGAAATGTAAATTTCAATTTTTCAAGTTTTAATTTTTGATGGTCGCCATACGATTATTACCCGGATTCTAGCAATTATTTCTGAAATAAATCAAAAATATACGTCTACTCTCTTAACCAAGAAGTTTTAGGGTAAATATGTTGTCTAATAATTTTTTTAGAACTGTTATAACCATGAAATGAATATTGCCATTTTCCAAGATTAAATTTTTGAGGGTCTCTATATTATTTTTAGCCGGATTATAGTAATTGTTTTTGCAGTAGATAAAAAATGCATGTCGTCTTTCTTTACCTAGGAGTTTAAGGTCAAATATTTTGACTAGTAATTTTGTTTAGAATCTTTCAAACCATGGAATTAGAATTTCCATTTTCCAAGATTTAATTTTTGAGGGTCGCTATATTGTTTTTTAGTCATATTATAGCAATTGTTTTTGCACTAAATAAAAAATACATGTCTTCTAACTTATTTGTAAAATGCAAGGATAAATATTTTGACTTGTATTTAGAATTTTTCAAACCATGAAATTTCCATCTTCCTAGATTTAATTTTTGAGGATCGCCATATGGTTTTTAGCCAGATTATTGCATTTGTTTTTGTAGTAAATCAAAAATATATATTTTATAACTTATCTTAGAAATTTTAGGGCAAATATTTCGACTGGTATTTGTTTTTAGAATTTTTCAAACCATTAAATGTAAATTTGAATTTTCCAAGATTCAATTTTTGAGGGCTGCTATATTGTTTCTAGCCAGATTACAGGAATTATTTTTGTAGTAATTTAAAACTACATATATTATATCTTAGCCTACACGTTTTAGGTCAAATATTTTGACTAGTAATTTTTTTTCAGAATTTTTCAAATCATGAGGTGTAAATTTTCATTTTCCAAGATTTAATTTTTTTTTGCGGGATTATGGCAATTGTTTTTGTAGTAAATCAAAAATATATATTTTATAACTTATCTTAGAAATTTTAGGGCAAATATTTCGACTGGTATTTGTTTTTAAAATTTTTCAAACCATTAAATGTAAATTTTCATTTTCCAAGATTCAATTTTTGAGAGCTGCTGTATTGTTTCTAGCCAGATTATAGCAATTATTTTTGTAGTAATATAAAAACACATAAATAATCTCTAATTCTACATGTTTTAGGTTAAATATTTTGACTAGTAACTTTTTTTGAATTTTTCAAGCCATGAAATGTAAATTTCAATTTTCCAAGATTTAATTTTTGAGTGTCGCTATATTGTTTTTTAGCCGGATTATGGCAATTGTTTTTATAGTAAATCAAAAATACATGCCTCCTGATATAATCTAGAAGTTTTAGAGCAATTATTTTGACTTGTATTTTCTTTAGAATTTTGACATCTAAATTTCCATTTTCCAAGATTTAATTTTTGAGCGTCGCCATACTGTTTTCTAACCGAATAATAAGAAGTGCTTTTATAGTAAATCAAAAATATATGTCTTTTGTCTTAACATAGAAATTTAAGGGCAAATATTTTACCTAGTAGTTTTTTTTTACAACTTTTCTAACTGTAAAATGTAAATTTGAATTTTTTAAGATTTAATGTTTGAGGGTCGCCATATTGTTTTTTAATCAGATTATGGTAATTGTTTTTATAGTAAAATAAAAATACATGCCTTCTAACATAAGCTAAAAGTTTTAGAGCAAATGTTTCGACTAGAATTTGTTTTAGAATTTTTCAAACCATGAAATGTAAATTTCCATTTTTCAAGATTTAGTTTTTGGGAGTCGCACTATCATTTTTAGCTGCATTGAAGCATGTATTTCTATAGTAAATCAAAAATACACGTCTTTTGAATTAAAGCAAATATTTTAACTGGTATTTTTTTTGAGAATTTTTCTAAGCGTGAAATGTAAATTTCCATTTTCCAAGATTTAATTTTTGTGGGTCACCATATTGTTTTTAGCTGGATAATGGCAATTGTTTTTATAGTAAATAAGAAAACAAGCCTTTTGATACAACTTAGAAGTTTTAGGGTAAATATTTTGACTAGTAATATTTTTATAGAATTTTTCTAACCATGAAATGTAAATTTCCATTTTCCAAGATTTAATTTTTGAGGGTGGCAATATTGTTTTTAGCTGGATAATGGCAATTGTTTTTCATAGCAAATTAAAAATACAAGCCTTGTAACATAACCTAGAAGTTTTAGAGCAAATATTTCGACTGGAATTTGTTTTGGAATTCTTCAAACCATGAAATGTAAATTTCCATTTTCCAAGATTTAGTTTTTGGGAGCCGCACTATCATTTTTAGCCGTACTGAAGCATTTATTTTTGTAGTAAATCAAAAATACATGTCTTTTGACTTATTTAAAAAAATTAAAGAAAATATTTCAATTGGTAGCTTTTGAGAATTTTTTTAAAGCGTGAAATGTAAATTTCCATTTTCCAAGATTACATTTTTGTGGGTCACCATATTGTTTTTAGCTGGATAATGGCAATTGTTTTTATGGTAAATTAAAAAACAGGCCTTTTGACCTAACTTATAAGTTTTAGGGTAAATATTTTGAATAGTATTTTTTGAAATGTAAATTTCTATTTTCCAAGATTTAATATTTGTTGGTCACCATATTGTTTTTAGCTGGATAACGGCAATTGTTTTTATAGTAAATTAAAAAAAACAGACCTTCTGACATAACTTAGAAGTTTTAGAGTAAAATATTTTGACCAGTAATTTTTTTTAGAATTTTTCTAACCATGAAATGTAAATTTCCATTTTCCAAGATTTAATTTCTGACGGTCGCCATATTGTTTTTAGCCGGATTATAGCAATTGTTTTTAATAGAAAATTAAAAATACAAGCCTTGTAAAATTAATCTAGAAGTTTGAGAGCAAATATTTTGGCTGGAATTTGTTTTGGAATTTTTCAAACAATGAAATGTAAATTTCCATTTTTCAAGATTTAATTTTTGTTGGTCACAATATTGTTTTTAGCTGGATAATGGCAATTGTTTTATGGTAAATTAAAAAAAAACAGGCCTTCTGACATAACTTAGAAGTTTTAGGGTAAATATTTTGACTGGTATTTTTTTTAGAATTTTTCTAGCCATGAAATGTAAATTTCCATTTTCCAAGATTTAATTTTTGAGGGTGGCAATATTGTTTTTAGCTGGATAATGGCAATTGTTTTTCATAGCAAATTAAAAATACAAGCCTTGTAACATAACCTAGAAGTTTTAGAGCAAATATTTCGACTGAAATTTGTTTTGGAATTTTTCAAACCATGAAATGTAAATTTCCATTTTCCAAGATTTAGTTTTTGGGAGCTGCAATATCATTTTTAGCCGTATTAAGGCATTTATTTTTGTAGTAAATCAAAAATACATGTCTTTTGACGTATTTAAAAAAAATGAAGAAAATATTTCAATTGGTAGCTTTTGAGAATTTTTTTAAAGCGTAAAATGTAAATTTCCATTTTCCAAGATTACATTTTTGTGGGTCACCATATTGTTTTTAGCTGGATAATGGCAATTGTTTTTATGGTAAACTAAAAAACAGGCCTTTTGACTTAACTTATAAGTTTTAGGGTAAATATTTTGACTAGTAATTTTTTTTTAAATGTTTCTAACCATGAAATGTAAATTTCCATGTTTTCAAGCTTTAATTTTTGAGGGTGGCCATATTGTTTTTAGCCGGATTATAGCAATTGTTTTTTTATGCCAAGTTAAAAATACAAGCCTTGTAACATAACCTAGAAGTTTTAGAGCAAATATTTCGACTGGAATTTGTTTTGGAACATTCAAACCATGAAATGTAAATTTCATATTTTTCAAGATTAAATTTTTGAGGGTCGGTATATTGTTTTACCGGGATTATAGCATTCGATTTTATAGTAAATCAAAAATAAATGCTTTCTAATATAACCTACAAGTTTCAGAGCAAATATTTCGATTGGAATTTTTTTATAATTTTTTAGACCATGAAATCTAAATTACTATTATCCAAGATTTACAATCGTTATGTCATTCGTCATTTGTCATTTGTCATCTGTCCTCTGTCATCTGTCATCTGTCATCTGTCACCTGTCATCTCTTATCTCTTATCTCTCATCTATCATCTCTCATCTCTCATCTCTCATCTCTCATCTCTCATCTCTCATCTCTCATCTCTCATCTCTCATCTCTCATCTCTCATCTCTCATCTATCATCTCTCATCTCTCATCTCTCATCTCTCATCTCTCATCTCTCATCTCTCATCTCTCATCTCTCATCTCTCATCTCTCATCTCTCATCTCTCATCTCTCATCTCTCATCTCTCATCTCTCATCTCTCATCTCTCATCTCTCATCTCTCATCTCTCATCTCTCATCTCTCATCTCTCATCTCTCATCTCTCATCTCTCATCTCTCATCTCTCATCTCTCATCTCTCATCTCTCATCTCTCATCTCTCATCTCTCATCTCTCATCTCTCATCTGTCATCTGTCATTTATCATTGGCCATTTTTCATCTGTTATAAGTAATTTATGTTGTCTTATATATTATTATCATCTGTCATATGTTATTTAAGTAATTTTGTATAAATTATTTAATACTTTTCGTTATTTATTTAACTATTTACTTGTAAAAAATATTCTTCATCTTTCTTTTTACTCCTTACGTTCAAAGGATTTGTTTGAAGTAATTATTGTTATATTATTTTCAATTTTAAAGATCTGTTGAAATAATTTTAAACATTATTTTTCATGTGACATGTGACAAATGACAAATGATAGATGGCTGATGAAAAAAAAAGATACAAATCATAAGATGACAGAATAAACAATTGAAGTTTAAACTTAAAGAAGTGACATATTGTAAATACTTAGTTTTATTCTTTATAGCTATGACAAATTTATTTTTGAGATTATTTGTTTGTAGATTTTTTGAATTTGTAGTACTTTGAATTTTCCTATTTAAATTATTTATAAGATTTTATTTGATTGTTAATATTGAACGACTTTAGAACAAATCACCGTGGGATTATCCTACCGACTGCGCCAGTTACTGCAAAGGTATATTATAATTTATTTATTTGTACAGTAGAATTTATTTTTGTTATTTATACATATCTATTTGATATATTTTTTTGGCAATTAAACTCTTTGTAAACAATAACCGTTATTATTTCACAACGTCGAATTATTCTATCGACTGCGATAGTTAATTATCGGTTCATTTTAATTAATTTATTTATAGAGTTAGATGATAAAACTCTCTGTAAGTACTGATGATTAATATTACAAGAGTCTATAACAAATTAACGTCGAGTAGATAGAGTTAGCGGGTTCTGGGACAGGAAGTGCTCCCAAGGTCACCGGAAGTTGATAAGATAAGGACTTCCTGTAACGGATGTTGCGGTTTCCTCTTTTTACGCTCTTTTTTCCTCTTTTTACGCTCTTTTATCCTCCTTGGGAGCACTTCCTGTCCCAGAACCCGCTAACTCTATTTACTACGTCGTTATCCTACCGACTGCGCCAGTTGAACGTCTTTGAAGTATCGGCTGATTTAGAAGAAGGCTATATTTTTATTTATGCAATTGTAGCTAAACTAGTTACAGTAAAAATTAAGGATGTGCAATTGTGATACTTCAAATGGGAACATTTGCGTCTATACTATAAGATAAGGTACATAATGTTTCACTAATTGGTGGGGGGGCAAAAATTTCAAATATGATCGAATAACTCAGGGAATTAAACACGTTATCCTCTCTTCAATTTCAGCAAAATTGCATGTATTTTTCGATTACATTTACCACTTATTGTCAACACTTGCTGGAATATTTACTCTAATACTTTTTTGACAGTTTAATCTTTACTAGGATGTTAATGTCTGCGTTTCTAGTCCGTCGCCACCATTACTCCACAACAACCCCTATTAAATTGAAACTTGTAGCCATAATACACTAAATCATTATGTACGTATGTACCTAAACTTCGGACCGATTGTAACTTTCAGCAAAATACATTTCGAATTTACGTATTTATTCCAAAACAGTCGATTCGTTCTGTTTGTAATCGCAGTGTTTACAGGGGATTGCGAAGGCGCACCCCGGTGGAGCCAGTTCAGGTAGTTTCCCGAATTCTTCACTTATTCATGGAGCAATTCGCCCCTCTGAATTATACAGCATCTGCAGTCCTTGGAGCAGACAATCGAATTATTAAACGTTGCTCGACGTGAGGGTGGATATTTGTATACACGTTAACGTAACGTTCGTAAGCTTATACGAAATTACCTCGTAAGGGCATAAATTAAATTTAATATTGTAACATTTACATAAAGTTACACGCGATGAATCACAATAAAAAATGCCACTTACAGGTAATACAAGTTGAATGCAAGTAGCGTATAATGGTGAAAAAAAAATAATAGCGAAGTAAGAAATGAAAATTGAGGTTATGCAGAGGGGTGATTGCCTGCATTCCGCATTGTGCTTGTTTTATGGGGCGATAACGTGTGTCGGCTTGGGGTTAAGGAACTGTGCACACGTATGCAAGGCGCAAAGATTCGCGTGCGAATCGCACAGTCAGTGCACCCTCGCCATTAATAAATCCTGAGGGTGGCGTGCCGGCGGGCCGTAACGTCGGTACCAGCGGCGTCCATCCGCGTCCGCCCTACCCACCGGATAGATGATGCCATGCACGACGACACAATGTGGGGGGCGGGTTCGACATCTGCATTGCTGCATTGTGAGGGTGGACACGGATGCAAATTAATGTGGGGTGTATCAGGTTAGACGTTTCGCAGATAACTGATTCGATTAATTAACACCTTTAATCTAATGCGTATTTCCTAACGAGGTGTTGTCTTTATATAAATATATTTTCACTCAGCTAATATCAGATAAATTTTAAAGAAATTTAAATAGTTTCAAGTAGATGGCTATTGTTTTTATACTTTTTTCGGTCGATGAAATTGAAACTAATTTTTACAATTATTGGCTCTGATGCTGACGAATTATTTCATAACGAGGTCGTGTTTGGTGAATATTTTTTTAAATTTAGTTAATTTTAGATTTATTTTAAATAGCTTTAGATAGATGTCAATTGTTTTTATATATTTTTATATCTGATAAAGTTAAAAATAAATTTTACAATTTTTTCTCTCCGATGATGATGTATTATTTCATAACGAGGTGTTGTTTTTGTGGACAATTTTTCACTCAGCTAATTTCAGATTAAGTTTGAATAAATTCCGAAAGTTTCGAGTAGATGGCAGTTGTTTTTATATGTTATCGCAGTCGATGAAATTAAAACTAATTTTAATAACTTATAGCAATGATGATGACGAATTATTTCGTAACTAGGTCGTCTTTACTGATTATTATTTTAATTTTGTTAATTTCTGATCCATTTTAAATAAATTTAGGCAGTTTGAAGTAAATGGCAATTGTTTTTATATTTATTTACATTTGATGAAGTTAAAACTAGTTTTTACAATATTTTGCTCTGATGATGACGAATTATTTCATAACAAGGTTGTGTTTCTGTGGATAATTTTTACTAAGCTGACTTTTGATTAATTTTAATAATTATAATTGTTTTAAATTTTTTTGCAGTCAAACAAATTTTTACAATTTTGGGCTCTGATAATGACAACATATATCATAACGGGGTCTTGTTGGGTGAATAATTTTTTTAACTAGTTAATTTTAGATGCATTTTGAATAAATTTAGAGAGTTTCAATTAGATGGCAAATGTTTTTATATTAGTTTACACTCAATGAAGTTAAAACTAATTTTTACAATTTTTTGTTCTGATGATGACAAATTATTTCATAATGAGTTGGTGTTTTTGTGGATAAGCTAATTTTAGATCAATTTTTAATACACTTGCACAGTTTCGTGTAGATAGCGATTGTTTTTCTACATTTTTCAGTCGTTGAAATTAAAATTTATTTTTACCATTTTTGGGTCTGATGATGATGAAATATTTCATAATGAGGTGCGGTTTTCATGGATAATTATTCACTAAGCTAGTTTTAAATTAATTTTAAATAAATTTGTAAAGTTTCAAGTAGATGGCTATTGTTTTTATATGTTTTCGCCGTCGGTGAAATTAAAACTAATTTTTCACAATTTTTGGCTCTGATAATGATAATCTATTTTTTAACAAGGTTTTGTAGATATTTTTTTTCTTAGCTAAGTTTAGATTAATTTTGAATATACTTTTTTCTAGTAATTCTTCTCCATTTTTTTTTTTAATTTCACAGCATTTCCTCTTTTACTTTTAGAAAATTTTCAATAAACTCTTCTGTCAGTTTACGAGATTTTTCTTTCAAGTCTTTAACATTTTTGATTAATTTAGATTTTAGATTTTAAAAATTTTCCACTAATTCAAGTGTTTTAGAAATTTAAAAAAATATTGTTTCATATTTGCAAAATTTACTTTTTATTTTCTCACACAAAAAAAATCCTTACAGTTTACGAGTGTTTATTTTGATCGTCTTTAATAATTTGCAGACATTTTTTATAGTTTTATTTCGGAATGGAGAACCCACCATTTTTAAAGACTTATTCAGGAAAAAGTTTCCTTTAAGGTTTCTGAAACAAGTTGCTTTAAAATTATTTAATTCCTCAATTCAAGAATTTTAGCATTTTCTATCAAAATTTTCCAATATTTCTTGCTCCACAGAAAGAAACTTTCAAACTATTTTCTTTTTCAGGAATCTCTTTTTTAATTTACTAAAATATTTTAGCTTTTTTTAATATTGCAGCCTATTCTACAAATCCTCTAATGAAATTCTCTTCCGTATTAAGAAATATTTTAAGTTTCTAAATATTTAAAATAAAATTTTTCCATTAAGAATAAAGAAAACACTTTTATTTATTTTTCTTTATTCTTAATATTGAAATGCACCACGAAGTGAACGCCGTTAAGATCCAAGAAATTTTTTTACCAATTTCAAAGTTTTTAAATTTTCCAGCTTTTCTCGAAAGATATCCACAATTTCTTGCTTTTATAATATAATTTTATCAACATTTTCATCTCCTAAAGTCTCTTTTAATTTGTAAAAGTTTTCTTCAATAGTTCTAATATGTTTCAAATAATTCTTCTTTTAGTTTACTTTTTTGGAATATTTGAATTCTGCAATAAATTTCTCTTTCAGGCTGCGATTTTTCTTTACAGTAACAAAATGTATTAAAAACTTTGCTTTAACAATTTTGAAATTCGAGAGTTTTGGATTTTTCCAAACATTTCTCAAAATTTTTCACAATATAACGCTTTCTATTCTCTTTTGAGTTACCAAATTTTCCTTTAGTAATTCAGATTTTTTTAATTTTTCAACTATTCGAAAGTTTAGAATTTTTCGGAAATTTCTTGATTCTTCTTTTGTTTGCAGAATATTTTAGCCAAAAATCACTGAATAATTGTTTCAAGGGTTCCAATGTCATTTCTGCGTTCGTCAAGCTTGTATCACTTGTATTTTCAATTTTTATTTCAAGTAATTTCAATTGTTTTGGCAGCTATAGCATAACTTTAGATATTTTATTAATCGTCGCTTTAAACTCTAATAAACCAAATTTATAACCAAATAATAATTGTATGTATAAATATTTATTCTAGCGTACTCTTGACCTACCATAACAGTCAGTGCAATGACCTATCGTACTCCTGACCTACCTTAATAAAGTACGCAGTAACCTAGGTCAAGAGTACGCTAGTTTAAGCGCACATATTATTAAAGTTGGTAAATGTTATTCAACTATTTTCTAGCAATTTAAAGCAATATTTATATTTTTTTTTAATTTTATCGATAATTTTGGAACAAAGAGTAAATAAAATATACTTTTGATGTTTTTATATCACTATTTATTGTGTAATACACAAAAAAAGTTTACAATATATTAGTATTATTTTACACTATAGTTTCGACCTTTGCACGTCATTATCAAGTGTTGAATGAAGAAAAATACTAGGTGTTTTAATGAACTTGATTTGAAAAGATTTTTTACCAAAGATTCAATAAATGTTATTATTGCTAAAATGCAGGGAAAGTATTATGATGGTTACATCACAATTTTTGTTATTAAATTACCATTACATTATGTGATATATATCGAGACAATGTAAGGAATTCGGTCTCCTCCATTTATATTATTACAGCGTGTAATTAAACTCCTGCAGGTTTTTATTTTTAAAACTAATAATTTCAATCTTTTCTTAATATTTTAATGGCGTATAACTAATAAGAATATATAACTCTAATGCGGTTACTTAATTTTACTTCAATTTTAATGTTTATATTGTTATGTACATTATATGTACCATATTATATTTTAATGAACAATTACGGACAATAGAGTAAGGCCGTTAATCATGGCAATCACGTTCAGGTAGATGGAATCGTATTATGCGGTGCATACATCACCTCCAGGTATATTACGTATTATAATCTTTGTAATAGACAGTGATAAAGAAAGCCAGTAAACGTGACACACATAATAATATTGATAAATTACACAACACGAACGTACCTTAGATTATTGAGTAATAATTTGTAAACAGCTTTGAATGTCAGAACATTAGCACGTATTCAGTGATAGTAATGAAATTGTGTCCATCTTCATTCCTTTTTTAGGAGTAGCACTAAAAAATGTGGGTCAAGCTCGGTGGAGATTATTAACAGTAAAATCGCGTTACTTCTGGCGCGTTAGAGGCCGCAGTTGTCACTGCTAATGGATAATCAAACTTGGTAATCTGAAACCGCATCATTTCTTTGACCACAGGGAATCGACTATCCGGCCGTTAATGCGTTCTCCATTTTTCCTCTGCAATCTCTATAGTAATGTTTTAAAAGATATACAATGATCAAAAATGATGAAGATAATTATATTATCATAGTAATTTCTCAACAACATCTAAATAAATAGCCATAATTTAAAAATAATATTAATTTATTTGTTTCAGGTAAATCAAAACTACATCTCTTAAGTGCTTGAGAGCTTGAATATGGATTGAAAAACTGCGTTGTTCTCTTAATAATGGTATGTAATTAATTCTTAATTTTTACGATCGTATAATAAACAGTAAACTACAAACGACATGTTATAATTAATAATCAGCACGGATTTATCCCTGGACGTTCCATTGCTTCTAACCTGATGGAGTATAAGCAGCATTTGTCAAATGCCTTGGAATTACGTACTCAAGTTGACACAATTTACACAGATTTTTCCAACGCATTTGACAGAATAGATTGTAATATTTTATTAGATAAGCTGAGATTATCTGATTTCAACAGAAATACCTTAAATTGGTTATCTTATTTTTCTCTCAAATCGGACCCAACATGTTAAAATAAAGAATTTTATATCAGATGCTATTACTGTTACGTCGGGTGTGCCACAAGGATCACATTGTGGACCCGCATTGTTCGTGCTGTTTGTTGACCTACATGAAATTATTAAACACTGTAAATTTCTTTTATACGCGGACGATTTAAAATTATTTAAAGTTGTGAATAGTGTAAATGATTGCTGCAAAATTCAAGAGGAATTGGATCGTCTTAATGAGTGGTGTAATAAAAATAGGAATTTTAAATGAAAATACACTTCGTTGATATCACACTGTGTGTGATATCAACGAAGTGTATTTTCATTTAAAATTCCTGATTCAAGATGTATCACAAAGTGATGGCTTCAAGCATTAAACGTAATAAAAATAGTTTATTTTTAAATATTAATAAGTCTTCATAATTCTACAGCCCGATTAATAATAATAATAATAACTTTATTCAAAACAGAAACAGTACATAATACATAAAGTTACAACGGTACTATGTTCAGTCGCTAAATGAATACGTCAATTGAAATAAGTGTGCGAAATTAAGATGAAATATAATAAAAAATTCTAATCTAATCTAATGGCACTCGCAAATGAATATTCTTGTTGTGAAATTTTTAATACATCATTGTCTAATTTAAAATTAAAATTAAAATATGTGTAATATATATGTCAAGAACATTTGTTACAAGTACATGTTGATTATGTGGTATGATCTATGTTTTTTTTTTGTGAATAACTGCGTTTATTTTTAAATTTAATAAATTTAAAAATACGAAAACATTTCGTGAATCTACAACAATGAGTCTGAGTGCGTTTATTTTTATTTTTGATTATGATATTAATTCATCTCCCTATATGGATCGATTAAAGAGAACTACAAGAATTCCAGGTAAAATGCACAATGATAAATCTAAATTCAATAATCCCCAAAAAAATGTTAATGCCTTTGCTTCGAATTTCTCTGAATCTTTCATTAACGTGACGTTACCATCACTTAATCATTCGCTTAATTCCCTACCTTATGCTATTCCACCTACAGATGAGGATGAGTTAGTAGAAATAATGTCTTCCTTAAAATCAAATTTTTGTTCTGGTGATGATAAAATACCTAGCTTTTTGGTTCGGGATTGTAGAATGGTGTTTGCTAAGCCCCTGAAAATAATTTTTAATTTATCAATTAGTACTGGTATTTTTCCAGATAAATTTAAACGAACAAGAATCAATCCTATTTTGAAGAAAGGCGATAAATCTCTTATTAATAACTATAGACAGGTCTCAATTTTATGCAACTTTGCTAAAGTTTTTGAATTAAAAATTTATTCTACTTTGTATAAATGGAGTCAAGGCTAAAATTTCACCCTCCCAACATGGATTTATGCCCGGCCGCTCCACAATTACTAACTTAGCTTGCTTTACCCAATATATATCAGAAGTATTGGATAAAAGAGGTAGAGTTGATGTTATCTACACTGATTTTTCTCGTGCCTTTGACACTGTAAATCACTCCCTCTTATTGGACAAAGTTGGTAATTTTGGATTTTCGCCGGCTACTATTAACCTACTCCGATCATATCTTAACAATAGAAAGTGTTATGTATCTTATAATGGTTTCACTTCTTTTGAATTTGTAGCACTTTCTGGGGTTCCTCAGGGTTCTCATCTGGGGCCCTTACTTTTTAATATTTACATTAATGATTTGTTAGAAAATTTAAGGTGTCATACACTGGCATATGCTGACGATATCAAAAAAATGGTGATGTGGCCATCATAATACTTTCCCTATATTTTTCTCGAAAAATATGAGGTTATTCTTAATTATTTGCTCAATTTTAAATTATTTATATTCACTTCTTATATAAATTTCTATTAGCTTCTATAGTTTATTATTAGTTTTTAAATTATTAAAATGAAAAACTCTTCAAAGTTATTTTTATTAAAAATATCAACAAGTTTAAGTGGAAATTCAATGCAATTATCATTTGGGCGGTCTGAAAAAATTATAAAAACACTTGCTATCGGCTTGAAACTTTCTAAATATATTCAGAATACATGTGGGAATGTTGCTGCTTAAAAAAATCAAAAGTTAGATTTTAGATTTTTTAATAATTTTACGTCAAATGAAAGAGCAGTTAACAAAATTGCAATTATAATTTTGACGGTCTGAAAAAAATATATAAACAATTGCTATCGACTTGAAACTATCTAAATATATTCAAAATACATGTGCAAAAGTTGCTGCCTAAAAAATCAAAAGTTTCTTTTTAGTTTTTTCATTACTTTTACGTCAAATGAAAGAAAGAAGAAAATTACAATCATAATTTTGATGGTCTGAAAAAAATATAAAAACAATTGCCATCGTTTTGAAATTTTCTAAATATATTCAGAATACATGTACAAATGTTGCTGCTTGGAAAAATCAAAAGTTGATTTTAGATTTTTAAATAATTTTAGGTCAAATGAAAGAAACGATGAAAAATTGCAATCTTAACTTTCACGGCCTGAAAAAGTATAAAAACAATTACTGCCGACTTGAAACTTTCTAAGTACATTCAAAATACATGTAGGAATGTTGATGCTTAAAAAGTCAAAAGTTTGGTTCTAGATTTTTCAAATTTTACGTCAATAGAAAGCGACGTTAATAAAATTGCAATCATATATTTGACAGTCTGAAAAAAATATAAAAACAATTGCTATTGACTTGAAACTTTCTAAATATATTGAGACTATATGTAGGAATATTACTGCTTAAAAAATTCAAACGTTTGATTTTAGATTTTTTTTTTAAATAACTTCACGTCAAATTAAAGAGACGCTAAAAAATTGCAATCATAATTTTGATGGTCTGAAAAATTTTCGACTTGAAAATTTCTAAAAATATTCAGAATACATGTAGAAAGTTTCTGCTTAAAAAAAAATAAAGTTTGATTTTATATTTTTTACAATAAGAAAAAAAATTCAAAATTTTTAAATTAAGAACAAAAAAATGTTTCAATAAAACTTTAACTTTACTTTAACAAAATGTTTGAAAAGGTATGTCTTTCTTTTTCTTAAATTTAAAAATTTGTTTGAATAATCTATTAAATCTTGCAATAATATTATGTTTATTAACGTTTTACAACTTTTAATTAAAACCCTCGCTTATGTTTTACTGATTTTAGCGTGGGTTAGAATTTTATTAATTTCTACACGTATCTTTTTTTTAAATATTTTTTATTTTTTTCGAATAAAATCTTCACAATTTAGAAAGCGGGTTGAATTAAAAAATCTTGAAACCTAGAGAAGGAATTAGTGGAAATTTCTTGAATTCCTGAAAAAGTGAGTCTAGATTTTAGAACGAACATTCTCAAAAATCTAAGGCCTCAAAAAAGAGAAATTACTGAAAAATTCCTGAACCCTCAAGAAAAACCTAGATTTCTACAAACAAATTTTCTATAGCCTCGAAGAAATTTTTTGTAATTTAGAAGATAAGAAGATAACCTTGAAATCTGGAGAAGAAATCTGGAAATTTCTTGAACAATTGAAAAAAAAATCTAAATTTCTAAATTAAAATTTTCTAAAAATTCTACAGCTTCCTAGATATTTAGAAGACCAGTTGAATAAATATAAGAGAAATTACTGAAAATTCTTTAAACTTTCTCTAAAATAAGAAAAGATTTCAAGGGGAAAATTTTCTAAAAAAAAATCTAAGAAAAATGTTGAATTCTAGAGAAGCAATTACTAAAATTTACCTGAATTTTTGAAAAGCAGACTAATTTATAAGAATAGTTAAAAAAATAATTTTTGTTAAGAAGTTATTGGCCATTTTCTAAACTATAAACTTTTAGAAAAAAAAATTCTAGAAAATACTAGGCATTCAAAGAAAATCTTTGCAATTTAAAAGACGACTTCAAAAATAATCTCGAACCTAGAGAATAAATTGCTAAGAATTTTCTGAACCCTGGAGAAAATAATCTAGATTTCTAGAAGACAATTGTAAAAATTCTAGAGCCTCAAAGAAAATCTTTACGATTTAGAAGACAAGTTGAAAAATCTTGAAATGTAGAGAAGAAATTACTAAAAATGTCTCTCTCAAAAATAGTCTAGTTTTTAAAAACAAATTTTCTAAAAAAAGCCTTCATTTAAATCTTCGCAATTTACTAGAAATTTTCTGAATTTATAAACAATTCCTGAAAATTCTAAAAACACCGCAATTTAAATGACTGCTTGAAAAAAAATCTTGATATCTGGAAGAGAAATTAATGAAAAGAGTCTAGATTTCTAGGAACAGATTTTCTAGAAAAATCTATAGCCTCCAATCTGAATAAAAGTTACTGGAAATTTCTGAACACTCGAAAAATGTCTAAAGTTCTGGAAAAAAATCATTGCAATTTATACGACAATATTAAAATCTGGAAGAGAAATAACTGGAAACAGCCTCAAAGAAAATTCTATAAATATTAAAGCGAACTTTCTAAAAAACTCCCGAATAAGACCTTTCCTAAAAATTCTGGAAATATGAAGAAGAAATGACTGTAAACTTTCAGAATTCTCCAAAAACGTTCTAGAAACCTATAAGGAAAACTTGTGAAAAATTCTAGAATCCTCGATCAAAATTCTTTGGAAATGAAGATGCAAAAAACTTTTAATATGGAGAAGAAATTCCTGAAACTTCTAGAAGCCTCTAAGTAAATTTAGAAAAAATATTCCTAATAAATTATAAAATTAAACAAAATCTTGAAAGTACTTTCTGAAAAATCTAGAACTCTCGAATAAAAGATTTGCTAAAAATCTGGAAATATCTATTTATTTATTTATTGGATAAGAAAACAAAATTACTGTAGACTTCTAGAATTCTCAAAAAAGTTTTATAAATCTAAAATGAAATCTATGGATCATCTGAGAAAATTATAGAAAAAGTTAAGCAAAATATTGTACAAAAACCACGAAGAAATTTCTATAAATAAATATAAATAATGACTTTCTGAAAAATTTTGAAACTCTTGAATAAAATCTTTGCTTTGTAAAAATTTGTAGAATTCTCGATGAAAATTCTTTGGAAAGGAAGTTGCAATAAAAACTGAAAGTGTGGAAGAGAAATTACTGAAATTTCAAGAATCGTTAAAGAAAAATTTTTCTGAAAAATTCTAATGTTACATTTTTTTCTCACAAGTTAAGAATTTTACGAAAAACATGTCTTAATAAAACTTCAGTTTCTCATTCCCTTTAACCTTTGTTTGAAAAGTTATGTAATATTTTTCAAATTTGGAAAAATATTGAGAAAAATCAAAAAAACGCCTCTAGTAAACATCCACTTCCAGTTTTTAACGATAAAACCTTAAGTTTAAAGTTTCATATCAATCGGATCATTCGTTTTTGAGATACAGCGCCCACAGACATTTTCATGCACGAAAACAATACTTCCCCTATATATACTTCGTATATAGGGAAAGTAATATACAGAGAGATCGTGTCTGATGTGGACATGGAAGTTTTACAGTCTGATATTAACTTTATTCAACAATGGTGTAGTGATAATGGTTTGTATTTGAATGTTGATAAATGTAATAGTATGGTTTATACAAGGTGTGAAATAATTTACAAAACTTATTATGTTCGTGATCTCGGAGTATTATTTTCTTCTTCCCTTAATTTTGAATTGCATATATATGATGTATGTTTAAAGTCGTCTAAGTCACTTGGATTTCACAAATTAAACACAATAATTACTTTGTTTTGTATAACAGTTATTTATTTAAACGGTGACCAATGGTTTCAATACATTCACGTATCATTTTCAAACCGAAACTTTCGGTTTGAAAATGATACGTGAATGTATTGAAACCATTGGTCACCGTTTAAATAAATAACTGTTATACAAAACAAAGTAATTATTGTGTTTAATTTGTGATTAAAATGTATAACGAAGTAGAAGCCTCCATAGTCAATCAATCACTTGGATTTGTTTTTCGTGCTAGTAAATATTTTCAAGACCATTCATTACTTAAGCGACTTTACTGTGCATTCGTAAGGAGTAAACTTGAGAATGCATCTCTTATCTGGCACCCTATTTATGCCTCTCATAATATGCCTATTGAGCGTATTGAAAGACGATTTTTAAAATTTTTATCTCTTAAACTGGATGGAGTATATCCTGAAAGAGGTTGTAGTCAGGCAGATTTACTTCTACGGCATGAGTTGGTTTGTATCAGTAAGAGACGAGATCTCTTTTGTGCTAATTTTGTAAGAAAATTAATTAATAATGAAATTGATTGCAGCTTTTTATTAGATCAAATTCGTTTGCAAGTACCTCGTTCAGGATCCAGACCATATTATGTGTAAAACTGCGGAAGTAATTGATGTTTTTGAATAAAATTTTTGGTTGCTTTTTATTGTTATTATTATTTTGTATAATTATACTGTAATTGGACAAATTTTGTCTGTTGTATAATAAAGTCTATTATTATTATTATTATTATTATTATTAAAAGGTGTATATCGTAAATAAAGTAATTTAATTTAATTTAAAGTAATTACCAATAAACCAACCATCCTAACTCTTAAAGACTGTTGAAAATAAGTTTTATTATTCTCTACTTCTATACGATCCTGATTAAAAAGTGTTCTAAATTATCACACTAATGAAACAATGCTGTTAGTGAAGTTATGTGTATTCCTTTCTTTAATAAAAGTCCATCGCACCAAAATTTGTGGTTTTTCAAGTTCTTGTTTGAAGTTATACCATTGTTTTTATTTTAGACATACATCATAATATTTATAAAATATTGAAAATACGTTGCTCTTTAGTCAATTTTGAAATTTTAAAGCAAATTCATGCAGTGTTAAAGTTTTTAGAATATCTGAAAACAGAAACTGCAAATTTAATTTTTTAAGTTCGAGTTTAAAGTGTCGCCATTTTGTTTTTACTAAAGATATACCAGTATAATTATGAAATATGATGCAAATAAATTCTAGAATGTTGTCGGCGTTTACTTGGTGGTACATTTTGATTAAACATATATTTTCACTTCGTTTTATCACAATAGTAGTATTTATTTTCGCAAATAAATGTTTTTGAAGATACGTCATTTTGTTTTTAAATATTCTCCATTATATACAGGGTGAGTTTTTTTCGATGTTCTCTATGGGGATCTCGGAAACTATAAGAGATAGAGAAACGGTTAAATGGGGAAAGAAGTGTAGATTTACGAGACGAATAAAATGCCACTTTCAAAGTTTTCAAAAAAGTCAAGGGTAACTAGATATTTTGAAAAAAGTAAAAAGTGTCAATTTTTTCAAATCAATATATCTCGGTTATTATAACAGATAGAAAAAAACTGTAAAGGACAAAGTTTTAGATAATTTTATGCAGATTAATAAAAAATAACCATAGTTGGCTGTGACCTCATTCAAAAGGTAATTTTTTTCTCTTTAATCCAATATAACATACGACATAGTTATTTCTAAAAATGAGTGAGTTATAGTCATTTTAAATTTCATTATAAATAAAAAATGGGTAGCCATGAAAAAAGATTAAAGTAAAACAATTGCAGTTGTTTATAATATTAGCAATATTGTAATTATTAGTTATACAGAGATAAACCAACATGAAACAACTGCATAAAGTAATTCTGTAATTATCAATATATCAATGGGAGAGAAATTTGAATATTAAAAAAATATGGTCAAAGAGTCCACTATTAATACTATTATGACATAAATTATATCTTTTTAAAATTGAATTAAATGTTTCAATAACAGCTAGTTTATGATCCTCCACAGATTGATATGATTTTTCATATACTTTGTTTTTTACATAACCCCACAGAAACTATTCTAAAACGCGCAGATCGGGAGATCTAGGTGGCCCTGAGATTGGTTTATTTCTTCCCACTTATGAGTTAGGAAAAGCATCATTTAAATAATTTGTAAAGCCAACATGTTATGAGGTGGAACACCGTCATATTGGAACCATTTTAATCTTGCTTGTAATGATAAATTAAAACAATCGAGCGTATCTTCAAATGTTTACTGAAGAAAATGAAAGGAATCAGTTTCACTTAGTGAGGTTTCAAAAATATATGGACCGAAAATTATTAATCCAAACACACCATGGATTAAACCCAAATTTAATTTGTAGTTTTCTCTGCGAAACTTCCCGTGGATTCTCTTAAGTTCATCTATGTTCATTGTGGGGATTAAAAATACAAAAATTAGTTAATGGCGATTCATCTGTTCATAATATTTTTGTAAGAAAAGTATTATCCTCTTGACAAATGGGTTTATACCACATACAGAAGGCCATTTGATAATTACAAAATTATTATTCTTATGCTGGTTTTTTATTTTTATTTAACTTTGTAGAACTAATAATTACAATATTGCTATTATTATAAACAACTGCAATTGTTTTACTTTCATCTTTTTCATGGCTACCCATTTTTTATTTATAATAAAATTAAAAATGACTATCACTCTCTTATTTTTAGAAATAACTATGTCGTATGTCATATTGGATTAAAGAGAAAAAAATTACCCTTTGAATGAGGCCATAGCCAACTATGGTTTCCATTTAAAAAAATGTAAGTTTGCATCATATCTCGGAAAATAATGGCGATAAAAATTTTCTGATTATTTTTTATTAATCTACATAAAATTATCTAAAACTTTGTTCTTTATAGTTTTTTTCTATCTGTTATAATAACCGAGATATATTGATTTGAAAAATTGACACTTTTTATTTTTTTCAAAATATCTAGTTACCCTTGACTTTTTTGAAAACTTTGAAAGTGGAATATTATTCGTCTCGTAAATCTACACTTCTTTCCCCATTTAACCGTTTCTCTATCTCTTATAGTTTCCGAGATCCCTATAGAGAACATCGAAAAAAACTCACCCTGTATATTAGAAATAGTAGGGGACCCAGAACTGAACTCTGTGGCACCCCATGATATAGATAAAGTTCACTTGAGACGCCTTCTTTAAACCTTCTGAGGTCGATTATTTAGGTATGAATTCAACATACGGCATTCACTCAGTAATAAGTTATTATATAGCAGTACAGCTTTCGTAGAAGGATCTCATGAGAGACGCAATCAAAGGCCTTGGTTAGGTCCATGAAGGTTAATACAGAACAGGATCATGTTTCATAACCTTCTTAGATTTCCTCTGTAAAGGAAACTAAACTGTCTGTCCGACAGTAAATCGTGTTTTACAAGAAACTCAAACAATTGTTAGAATAACACTTTGGCGATTATAGGCAAAAGAAAAATTGGCCTATAGTTGTTAATATCGTTAATATCTCTTTTTGTAAAGTGGTATAATACAAGCCCTTTTCAGGCTGTCAGGGATATCGGTTGTCGAATCCAAGTTAAAAAATAATCCGAAAATATGTCAAAAATCTGAAAAGTGAAGATAATATACCCGCTCTAATGTAATATGGAACGAAGACATGTTCAGATGGTGCGGACATTGTGAATTTCTTTGCGGATTATTTTAGTACAGTTTACACTGATGAGTCAATGACTTCTTTTGGTAACTTATCAACTAACTACTCGCTTGTAAATGATTTGAAACTGGTGACTTCTAAAAAAGAAATTTTTAATCAAATTGTAAACATTAAACCTAGTATAAGTCCAGGACCAGATGGTCTTACTAGCTGCCTATTGTTGAACTGCATTTATTCTATACGCGTTCCTTTATATGATATATTCTCCATTTCATTAAAGTGTGGTGTTTTTCCAGAAGTCTGGAAACTAAGTTACATACAACCGATCTACAAGTCAGGTAAAGGTAATCTGGTTCCAAATTATAGAGGTGCATGCCTACAGTTTATTATACCCAAGGTATTAGATAGTATAGTGGCAAAACAGATTCACTGGATATCAAAATTAATTTTATCAGATAAACGTTCAACAGTCTCCAATCAATGTGTGTTATACACAATTTTTATCTAATGCCATCGAAAAGAATAATCAAGTTGATTCCATATATTTAGACTTTTCTAAGGCTTTCGATACGGTTAATCATACCATTTTAATCAATAAACTGCGATCAATTGGCTTCAATGAGACAACAGTATTGGATTTCGGAATTTCTACAGAATAGGTCCCAGTTAGTAAAAATAAAATTCATTTCCGACCCTATAACGTTAGTTCAGGTGTTCCGCAAGGTTCTATATTATTTCTATTATTTGTTATAACCTTGAAAATGTCATTAATAAAAGTGAATTGTTGTTGTATGCCGATGATGTAAAGATTTTTAGAGCTGTTCAATTATTAGAAGATTGTGCCTTACTACAGGATGACGTAAATAATATAAGTGATTGGTGCCATGCCAATAATTTAGTTTTGAATATAGGTATATGCAATATGGTGTCATTCACTCGTAAGCGTGCATGTCTTGGTTTCCAGTAGAATATTGGAGATAATATACATCCGAAACTACGCGAAATTAAGGACTTGGGCGTTACGTTTGATAGGCAGTTAACCTTCAATTCTCATAATTTGAATGTCTGTGGTAAGACGTTGATAATGTGGTGTTTTGTTTGGAGAACTTGCAAGCATTTAAAAAAGTCCATCGCCACAAAATCTGTGGTTGACATGCACTTTATCAACACAATTTAACAGTTTAGATTAATTGTGTAACGTAAAGATGATAATAACCTAATTAAAACACTTTAAAATCTCTCTTCACTAATTTTATAGTAAAGCAAGGTTTCACAGTTAATAGTATAATTAAATTATTTCGTAAAAACATTGAAATTATGTGATGTTTCACTGGTCAACGAGACAAGATAAGACAAACCCCTCAAAAAAAGGTATAACATATTGTAGGCCAACAACGAAAATGTAAAACTATAAGAGCATAGTTTAATGATTAAACAAAATCATTCTGACTTACTTAAAATACATGAGAAGATTATTTTAAATAATTCAATCTACAAACCAAATATACCGTAGCGGTTTTTATAAAGAAATTCTAAGAGCTGGCAGAAAACTGTAGATTACGGCAAAGATATACCATTCAGAGGGAATACACAGTTCTAAGCAAGACTTCCACTTCGAATGATGGATTCAAGGAGATTAAACGTAAAAGTATGAGCACGAAAAAGGTAAAAGTCGCTTTTAAAGAAAATAAGTCATTAAAAGCGAAGAAGAAAAAACATGGTTTCCTGTTGCTAGTGGATCTGTATAAATCATTTGGCATTAGCATCAATAAACATTATTATTATTATCATCCGCTCGATACAACCGCAGACAAAATAAAAGAGTTGTTAAGTGTGAGATTGCATATCACAGATATTTTGTGCGAGAAAATTATTCCAAAATATGGAAATCCCACATTTTATCAAAATTGGAGTTCAATTTTCAAATAACACACAAAAATTAATTAACGTATCAAGATATATAGTTTTGACAACATTATCAAAAGATAATGTAGCTGTGAAACGCGAAAAAAAATCAATAAGGACATTAATCAATTTTAATTGTTACACTGTTTCAATGTTTCAATGAAATTAAAACTCATTGTAAATAAAATTGAGAATCTTATTAAAATATTTTTACTAAGCACTGGTAAAATAACGATCAGTTGAAAGCGCATAATATAGATACTAACTATAAACTTAACTCACATTTCTCTAGACCTAAAAATTAACATAGCAACTCTTATATTTACTGTAATCGTAATATTAAAACAGCATCTATAAAGGAAGTCAACAAATTAAAGATTTAAAAATAGCTAAATATATAGAACGTATTGGTTTAGTATTAAAATTTGATAACCTCGCTGTTAACATTATCTGTATAATATGACTTGACTTCATCTTTCAATCATTTCAGTTACGCACAGTAATATTCTTTATTGATAGTTTTACTATAGATTTTTTCCATGTTCAAGATGAGCAATGAATATAATATCCCAAGAAATGGTAACCAAAACCTTTTCAACTGATCGTTGTATCTTCTGTCGCTTCGGATGGCTTTTACGAGGCAATGTCCACTCTGCTGACGACCGATTGGATTGGTGTGTAGTGATTAATCCATATTTCATCTATCGTTATAAATTGATAAACAGCGGCAGATTTTGCGTTGATAGTCGGCGACGTTCCGCTTTTTGGTCAATTTTCAAAAAATGGAATCCAATGCGCGCAAAGCCTCTTCTTGTGTAAACATTCATGAATTATATGAACAGCGCATTTTTTTATTTCTTTTTCTAATTTAACTATACTCTCAATAATTTCATTTTACGGTCATTTAAAACGATTTAATTAATTTTCTGTTTCTATTCCCAATTAACCAACAGAGAAGACTGACTTAAAAAATAGCGCATAATATAAACCCTTCAATAAATAATTAGGGCGTATGATTTATTTGTCGGAAGGTGGAATAGGGGCCACCCATCCACCCTGCATATTCACTGTTACTACCTCCCTGCCACTGAATTATTTTCCAAAGAAAATATCTACAATGTTAGTATTGATGTTATGAATTCTAAAGCAATATTTTAGCTTTAAATATATTTGTATATGTAGGGTGGGTGGGTGTTCACTATACCACCCTCCAATTATTAAAAGGTAAACAAATGTTTCCTACAAATTCACAATTAAGCAACAGACTTAAAAATAGCGCATAAACCCTTTTATAAATAAGTAACTTTCTATAAAAAATAGGGAGTTTTATTTATTGGGGGTAGAATAGGGAACACCCACCCGCCCTACATATTTATTTTTACTATCTCCCTGTCAATGAATTATTTTCCAAAAAATTTCTACAATGTTAGTGTTCATGTTATGAATTCTCAAACACTATTTTAGCTTTAAGTTTATTTGTATATGTAGAATAGGTGGGTGGTTACTACACCCCCCATCAATTACTAAAATATTAGCGAACGATTTTTAGATGTTCTTAGTTAAATAAAACAGTGCATTTACTTGGAAATTAGTGCATAAACCTTATTTATAATTAAGTAGTATTCTAGCCAAAATAGGGCATATGTTTTACTGATTGGAGGATAATATAGTGGACACCCACCCACCCTACACATTTATGGAAACTTTTATGATTATATTTTTGTTTGTTTCGTGCAATTGACAACGGTGTTTCAGTTGGGGTTATTATGGATTTAAAAACACTGACAGAGTTTAAATTCAAATATATATGTAGGGTGGGTGGGTGGCCTCTCTCTCACCATCCAATTATTAAAAGATTAACAAAGGTTTCTTAAAAGTTCCCAATTAAAGAAAATATTATAATATTTTATAAATAGATAATCTTTTATAAAAACTAGGGTGTATATTTTATTGGTTAGAGGGTGGGATTGTGGCCACCCACCCATCCTATATATATATTTAATATTACTACCTCCATGTCACTGAATTGTGTTCTAGTAAAGTATCTACAATGTTAGTGTTGATTTTATGAATTATATTTCATATTATGTCTTTTGTCTTCTTCTTTTTTGATATTTTTTCGTGTATTTTGGCTTTCGTTAATATTGATTCGGTGTCTTGAATACTGTTCTTGTTTCTGTTTTGTCAGCAATATTTGTATAAACGATTTAATTTTAGTATTTATAATCAAGAGTTTTGAATTTTAGTAAGGCAATTCTATTTTCCTTTTTAGAGTTAACAATGTATTTAATTTTAATGTTTATTTAAATAATTGAAACTATGTGAGGTTCTAATGGTCATCACAAGATAGGACAAACCCCAAAAAGGAAGGTTTAACATATCGTAGGTCTAAGGAGTAAGCAATCTCTTCTTCTCTATCTATCTTTTTAATTGTGTTCTTTGTGGCTTTAGTCTTCTTTCTTCTATCTTCTTCTATCTTCTGTATACACTGTTGGTTTATATAAGGAGGATATATCCAAGTAACCAGAAATACAATAAGCAATACGATGTTGCCCTAATGATATCTATCAATTAATTTAACCCTTTTGTTTTCTTCCTTTTTTATTTTCTGTCTTCAATCTTTGATATTCTGTATTCTGTCTTTTGATTTCTATCTTTCATCTTCCATAATTTGCCTGCTTTCTTCTGCCTTCTGCCTTCTGTCTTCTTTTTTTCTTCTGTCTTTTGCCTTCCACAGTGTGCCTTAATTTTTCTGCATTATGTCTTCTTATTTTTTTCTTCCCTCTTCTTCCTTTTGTCTTGTGTTTTTGTCATCTGATCTCGGTATTCCGTGTTATGGCATATGTTTGCCTTGCTTTTGACTTTCGATTATATTGATACTTTGTCATTATACATTTGTAAATATTCTAGCATTTTCAATTTTATTAAGGCAAGTCTATTATTTGCTGGAGATAATAATATATTTAAATTATTTCGTATAGAATAGTTCCAACTATGTGAGGTTCCACTGCTCATCACGAGGTAGGACAAACCACAAAAAGGGAGGTATGATATTTTGTAGATCTAATGAGTAAGGAAACACTTTTTTAACTTCCTTTATCTCTTCTATTACATATTTCATCTTTTATAATATATCTTCTTTTTGCCTTTTTTCTTTATCATTTTTCTTCTGACTTCTATCTCACGTCTTCTCTCTTCTGTCTTCTGTATTTTGCCTTTTTTTCTTTCGTTTTCTTTCTTCTGGTTTTCTGTCTTTTGCCGGTGATATAAGGTTCTACTAGTCATCATAAAATGGGACAACCCTCCGAAAGAAAGATATAACATATTTTAGGTCTTAGTATTAAGTAATCACTTCTTTTGTCTTCTCTTGTCTTTGATTTTTTTTAACTTTCTGACGTTTATTTTATATATTCTGTGTTCTTTATGTCTAGTCTTCTTTCTTCTGTCCTCTGTATATGGTGCTGGTTTATATTAGGAGAATTTTTCGAAGTAGCCCGAAACTATAAAATATTGCGCATCACGATCAAATAATTTAATCTTCTGTCTTTTGTATGTATTTTAGCTTTTGTCTGTACGCTGTCTTCTATTTTCTACCGTTTGTCCTCTTTCTTATGCCTTCTGTCATATTTTGTCTGCCTTTTGTCTTTGTTTTTTTTGTATGCCTCCTAACTTTTCTGTCCTTGCTTTTCTTTTATATTGATTATATTCATGATCATAAATACTGATTTTATAATAATTGAAACTATGTGATATTCTACTAGTCATCACAAGGTACGATAAACCAAAATGGGAGGTATATATATTTTTATTAATTGTATACATTATTTAATTTTAGTATTTATGATCAAGCATTTTAATGTTATTAAAAAGGAAGATATAACATTTTGTAGATCACTGAAGTTGCAGCTTCGTGTTTGAAGAAATATCATTTTTGGTTTACTATAGATACACTATTATATTTGTAAAATGGTACAAATACGTTACTTTTAAGTTGATTTAGAAATTTTTAGACCATTTCCTCCATTGGTTAAATTTTGAGAATTTTTTAAGCAGAAGTTGCAATTTTAATTTCTTCAGAAGTGTGGTAAAAGTGATGCCATTTTGTTTTTATTGGAATTATACTATTATTTTTTATTTGGAATTTTAAAAGCACATTATTTAAGTTTATTTTGAAACTTCACCTAAATTACTGCTTTGGTTTATGTTTGGGAAATTTTCAAAATTAAGCTTACAAATTTAATTTCTTTAAATTTGTGTTTGAAATGATATGATATTTTATATTTACCGATAATCCATCATCTTATTTATAAAATTCAAAAATAGATTATTCTTTGAGTTTATTTTAAAATTTTGAAATATTTCTAGAGAGTTTTTTAGAATATTTAAAAATTCTATCTTCTGTCTTCTATCTTCTATCCTTTATCTTCTATCTCCTCTCTTCTACCTTCTGTTTTTTATATTTTATCTTGTATCTCCCATCGGTCTTCTGTCTTTCAATTTCTCTCTTCTGTCTTTTTTGTCTTCTATCTTCTATCTTTTATCCCTTATTTTCTATCTTCTATATTCTATCTTGTATCTCCCATCTTCTGTCTTCTGTCTTTCATTTTCTCTCTTCTGTCTTCTAGCTTCTATCTTCTATCTTTTATCCTTTATCTTTATCTTCTGTCTTCTATATTTTATCATGTATCTCCTATCTTCCTTCTTCTATCTTTCATTTTCTTTCTTCTGCCTTCTGTCTTCTATATTTTGTCTTTTGTCTACTGTCTTTCATTTTACATAATGTCTTTATGTCTTTAATTTTATATATTCTATCTTCTATATCATGTGCTGATTTAAATATGGAAAACATAGTTTATGTAGCCAGAAACTCTGTTAGGTTGGGCTGATCATTGAAAGGTAGGATAAAGCCAAAAATTTAATTTATAGAATTGTTAGTCTATAGAGTAAGCTATTAATCTTTTACCTTTTTCTGTCTTTTTTTTTAAATTTCATTATCTTCTTTATGTCTTCTTTTCTTATTCTGTAATTGCGGTAATTCAATCATATTTATCAAAGAGAGATTTTTATGTAGGTTTTATGAGTTATCGGTCCAAGACCTTTGCAGCTATAATTGGTGTTCCGCAAGGATCGAACATATGACCACGTTTAATTAATGTGTTCATTGTGTTTTGGACTGCAATTTTCTAATGTTTGCAGATGATGTAAAACTGTACAGGACCATGAATAATGCATCTGATTGCGTGGTATTACAAACCAATTTATATAAATTATCTACGTGGTGTATACAAAATGGTCATTATATAAATTATAAATTATTATATAATTTTATACTTGACAGTTAAGTAATGCAAAGAAATACACATTTTAAAGACCTAGGGGTACTCTTTGATCAAAAAAATATCATTTAATGCTCATGTGCAAAACGTGGTTGTTGACTGCTGTAAAGTTCTGGGGTTTATAATACGAAATTGTCGTGAATTTAAACGTACTGAAGCAGCCATTAGGCTTTATGAGTTGCTCATTATAAGTAATGTTAAATATTTCGCTTGTGTTTGGTTACATGAAATATGTAAATATGTTGGAAAAAGTTCAAGAACGCTACCTTAGATATTTATATTTTTGTAAATACAAAGTGCAACAAGATTTTGCTTCATGAATTCAAGATGCTATCAATTTATAATCGACACAGATATGTTCAACTATATGGACTATATAAACTAATAAACTATTACAGCGTCACAGTAATCTTCTCAAAGCTTATAGATATATAGATTCTACGCATTTCTAATCGCTGTAAGCAAACTTTTTGAATTTTATAACTCCAACCACTGGTCACTATTATTTCTTTCCATTAATTTCAATTCTAATGAAATATTTTTTTTGTTCTGATAAATCTGTATTCATAAGCACACTTAAATCGAGCACAATTTAGAATGCATCTGTACATATGTGTATATAAACATGTATTTTAATATCTGTTTTATAGGCAGCTTATTAATAGTTTTTCTATTTTTATGATTATTTTTAGTTTTTTACGATGTATCTTTCCTATGTAATATAAATTAATTCGTGGGGAATAATGGAACTATGTGAGGTTTCGCTGGTCTTTACGAGGTAGGACAAACTCCAAAGAGAAAGGTATATACTGTAAGTCTAAAGAAAATCACTTCTTTTATCTTCTTCAATATATCTCTCGTCTTTTATATTCTGCGCTCACCTTTTATCTTCAATTTTCTGTTTTACATATTATGTCTTCTATCTTCTCCGTTTTTTGTCTTTAATATGTTGTCTTCTGTCTTCTTTTTTAAAGATAATAATACTATGTGAGGTTCATTACAAGTTAGGACAAACCCCGAAAAGGAAAGTATAACATTTTGTAAGTTTGAAGAGTAAACAATCAGTTCATCTGTCTTCTCTTTTATGTCTTTCATCTTTTATCTTCTGTGTTCCTACTTTTGTTTTCTGTCTTCTGTTTTACATATTATATCTTTTATCTTTTCTATGTCTTTCGTCTTCTTTCTTCTGTTTTCTGTCTTCTCACTTCTAACTTCTGTCTTCTGCCTTCTATTTTCTGTCTTCTGTCTACTGTCCTCGGTCTTTTGTATTTTATCTTCTGATATATATATATATATATATATATATATATATATATATATATGGTGTTGACTTACATATGGATAACATACCAAAGTATCCAGAAACTATGTTAAGTTGCGCTGGTCATTACGAGGTAAAACAACCCCAAGAAAAGGAATTTTTAACATATTGTAAGTCTAAGGAGTAAGTAATTATTCTTTTAACTTCTCTTGTCGTTTCTGTTATTTCTTTATCTTATTCATATCTTTTGTCTTCATTCTTCTGTTCTTCCGCCTTCTATTTTGTTTTTGTTAGTGTTATATTTATACATTATTCAATGTTATTAAGCCAAATATATTCTTTTTTAAAGTTAATAATACATTTATATTATTTCATAGAGAATAATGGAAACTATGTTAGGTTCCAGTGAGGTTCCACTGGTCATTACGAGGTAAGGCAAATAGATTTACGTATAAGACTTTATCCAAAGAGTAAACAATCACTTCCTCAGTCTTCTCTAATGTGTATTTTATCTTTTATCTTCTGTGTTCTACCTTTTTTCTTTTGTCTTTTGTCCTTTGTTTTTTTGTCTTTTGTATTTTGTCTTTATGGCTTATATTTTCTGCCTTCTGTTTCTGTCTTATGTCTTGTGTATTCCGTTTTACATATATTACGTCTTCATGTGTTTTATCTTCTGTTTTTTCTCTTTTAGAGTTAATAATCAATTTATATCATTTCTTGGAAAATAACTGAAACTATGTGAGTTTTCACTGGTCATTATGACGTAGGCAAAATGAATGTAAAACATATGGTATGTCTAAAGAGTAATTCATCACTCTTTTATCTTCTGTCTTTTCTATTACATCTCTTATCTTTTATCTTATATCTTCGTTATGTCTTTTTACTATTTTCTTCTGTATTTTGTTTTCTGAATTTCTCATCTGACTTCTGTCTTCAATTTTGTATCTTATATCTTATGTTTTATGTCTTGCGTCTTGTGTTTTGGCTTTTATGTCTTCTGTCTTCTGTTTATGTCCTGGAAAACATATCAAAGTAGCTAGAAACTATGTTAGATTGAACTTCTCGCAGAAGTCCAAAAAGAAGTTTATAACATGTTATAAGTCTAAAGAGGGAACAATTATTCATTTTTTACCTTTTCTCTTATGTCATTTATTTTTTATATTTTTCTTTTATATTCGTCTTCTGTCTTCTGTTTTCTGTCTTCTGTTTTCTGTCTTCTGTCTTCTGTCATCTGTCTTCGGTCTTGTGTATTCTGTATTCTGTATTCTGTATTCTGTATTCTGTATTCTGTATTCTGTATTCTGTATTCTCTATTCTGTATTCTGTCTTCTGTCTTCTGTCTTCTGTCTTCTGTCTCCTGTCTTCTGTCTTCTGTCTTCTGTCTTCTGTCTTCAATGACAAACCCCAAAGAGAATGTCATTCATCTTTAATCTTTTGTCTCCTGTTATTTCTCTTATGCCTTTTGTCTTCTGTTTCATATATTATGTCTTCTATCTTCTCTATGTTTTTTGTCTTTTGCCTTTTGTCTTTTGCTATTTTTACTTTTTCTTTTTTCTTTTGTCTTTTATCTTCTGTCTCCTATCTTCTGTATTTCCTATTTTGTATTCTGTCCTCTGTCTTACGTCTTACATCTTTTGTCTTCTGTTTTCTATCTTTAGTATTCTGTCTTCTGTCTTCTATCTTCTATTTTCTATCTTTTGTCTTCTGACTTCTGTCTTCTGCCATCTGTTTTGTATCTTGTCTTCTGTCTTCTTTTTTGTTGTCAATATTATTTGTATAAATTGTTTAATTATAGTATTCGCGATCAGGCATTTTGAATTCTATTAAGGGAAATTCTATTCATTTCTAGAATGAATAATACTTTTAAATAATTTAGTAGAAAATAATTGAAACTAGGTGAGATTCCACTGTTCATCATAAGATACGACCAAGCCCCAAAAGGAAGGTGTATGTATTTGATCCTTTATCTACTGTATTATCTCTTTTGAAATCTGTAGTCTTCTTTCTTCTGACTATTATATATGGTTTTGGTTTATATAAGGAGAATCTTTATCCAGAAGCTAGGCAATTAAATATTTTGTTTTCTGTTTTCCATTTTATATATTTTACCTTCTATTTTTTGCTTTCTGTCTCCTTTATCTATTTTGTATTCTGACTTTGATGTTTTGTATTTTGTCTTTTATTTTCTGCCTTCTATCATATCTCTTCTTTATTTTGCCTTAAGCCTTCTGTTTGCTCTCTGTATTCCGTGATATGGAACATGTTTCACAGTTTTTCTGTCTTCTGTCTTTCATTTATATTGATTCATGGTTATAAATACTACTTTTATGATAATCTAAACTATGCTATCACCACTAAAAGGAGGTATAACATAGTGTAGGTCAAAGGAGTAAGAAACAATAACTTCTTTTGACTTCTTTAATATGTTTTTCATTTTTTATCTTCGGTCTTCTGTCTTCTGCCTTCAGAGTTCTGTTTTCAGTCTTTTCTCTCATCTATCTTCTATCTTTTTCTGTCTTCTATCTTCTGTTTTTTATCTTCCATTTTATATATTATGTCCTTTTGCATTTTATCTTCTATATTCTGTCTTTTATAAGGTGCTGGTTTACGTATGGAGAATATATCAAAGTAGCCAGAAAATATGTTAGGTTACGTTGGTCATTGCAATTTAGGGCAAACTCAAAAAAGGAATTTATAACATATTGTTTGTCTTAATGTCTTCCTTTTCTTTTATGTCTTTTATCTTTAATCGGTTGTCGTCTGCATTCCGTTTTGCAATTTATGTATACTTTATTTTTCATGTTTTAACTTTTTCTTCTTTCTTTGGTCTTTTATCTTGTACCATCTGTCTTTTATTTTTGGCCATCTGTCTTCTGTTGTGTTCCCTTTTACCTTCCTCTATCGTTTTTTTTTCTAGTATTATTTGTATAAATAAATAAATTTTAGTATTTACGGTCAAACATTTTGAATATTAGGGCAAATCTACTTCTTTTATAAAGTTAATTAAGATTTAAATCAATTTTTAGGCTATATATAATTCAAAATAAAAAATACGTATATCAGTTATATCGACAAAGTTTTAATAAGGCAGTTTACAGTTTTAAATTAAAATAGAAAAACAAAATTTAATTACAATTAATTTCAATCAATTAATTGGGCATTTAAATTTTACTATTATATTTTTTATATATATAAGAGATTACTTATTTAAATTTACTCGTTCAATATATATATTTTTTTTGCTGAATAATCAATCCAACTTTACGCTCGTGAATAATTGATGCTTACAACCTATTTAACTTCACCAGTATAATTTTAATTATAAATTATCGCGTTTTAATAGCCACTATCTACTGCAATTAGTTTCTTTTTTCATTTTTAATTAAATTTTCCACAGGTCTATTAACTACTATAATCGGCGGACGCGATACATTTTATTGTATCGATTTGCGGTTAGGGGCTGATTAAGTCGTCATTTAATGGGCGAACGGAACGGCGCGGCGTCCCCATCTGGGGAGGAGTCGTATTCAATTATGAAAATTAATGCGAAACGCGAATTTCTCGAGATTAACGTTTTTCCGCCGGCCCGGAGCGGCGCGATGTAAATTTTTAATTCGATTGAACGGCGGCGATTGCGCGTGCGCGTCCCTCGTCCCCCGGATATAATTAATGGTCGCCATGAAGCGCATAAATCTTGATCGCGAATGGCGATAATTAATCCGGACGTGGATACAACGAAAAACAACTACTGTACTGGACGTCAGTCAGTGTTAAATTCGCATTAGTCTTTGTTGACGTTGCGCTTAGTTATGGAGTGGGTTTTTGATGTGAAGATGGTGTTTTTAAAATTATTTTTGTTGATAAGGGGAATATTAATGATTTTGTATCGTGAAATATTAACAAAACCTTTGAGAATAGAATTAGAGTTCCTTTTTTAATTTCAAACGATTTGTTTGTATTTAGTTGAGCTTAAAGCTCGGCCAATAGATATCTACACTTGCAACCAACTATCTTTAGTAAAATCATCTAAATCTTAATACCATTTGACATAATACACTTCAATTGTCATTAAAAAACATAAGTAAATCGTGTCAGTATTCGTTTTAAAGCAGTAGTCGAAAGATAGAAAAGCAAATCGAGGAATAGTATTTTGCTATTATTCTACTCCCTTTCTCTCTTTTGTTACTGTTTTTTCCGTGACAGATGACAGATGTACACAGAAGTATTTTCAATGACGAATGACAGATGACAGACGGCAAACGTCAGATGATAAATTTTATATATAAAATGCTAAATAAATGGCGCATGACAGATGATAAATTTTATATAAAATATGATGAATAAGTGGCATATGAAAGGTTACAGACCACAGATGACGTATTACAGATGACAGACGACAGTTAATAGATGATAAATGAGAGATGACATATTTCAGATTACAGATGTCAAATGACAGATAACCGGTGGCCTTGCAATTGATAAAAAATACTTTTAAAACAAGGCAATAAAAATGCAAAAGAAAACTTTAGGAATTTCCAAAAGTCTTTAATGTTTTTTTAGAAAATTTAGTTTAAACGTTAGAGACTTTTAAAATACTGAAGAATTTTTTAAAATAGTTAAACAAAGTAAAAACCTCTAGAATTGTTTTTAATGAAAATTTAGATAAAACTTTTATGAGTTTTAGAAAACAAAATTATAAGGTAATTCTTAAAAATATTAAAATATAGGTTAGTAGAGATACTATAGTTCTTCGAGGCGAATGAATTACAGATGACTGATGACAGATGACAAATGTTATGTAAAAAGTGATGATGAGAAATGAAGAATGACAGATGACAGGTGATAAATTTTCTATAAAAAATTATGGATAAATGGCGCATGCATGACAGATAACAGACAACAGATGATTGTTGAAAGATAACAGATGACAGATGATATATAAATTTTGTACAAAAAATGATGGATAAACTGCGCATGAATGACTGATGACAGATAACAGATGATAAATTTTATATAAAAAATGTATGAATAAATGGCGGCTTAATGACATCACATATGACAGATGATAAATTTTACATGAAATGTGATGGTAAATAACGTATGCATCAAAGATGACAGATAGTAAATGGCAGATTACAGATAACAGATACAGATGATAAATGACAGATAACAGATGACAGATGTACACAGAAATATATTACAATTATTCTGTTCTCTATTGTATTCTGTTTTCTAGGGTTTACCTTTTGTTTTATTCTTTCAGCCTTTTTTATAATCAAGTAGAAATATGTGACTCACCAAAATGTAATTCCAAAAATAAAATGTTAAGTAAAAGGATTTATAGATGATAAATTTTATATAAAAATGACTGATAAAGGCGTCTGATTGTCAGATGAGAGATGACAGAAGATACATTTTATATAAAAAGTGATGGATAAATGGCTCCTGAATGACAGATAATAGATGGCAGATGACAGATAACAGATGACAGATGAAAAGTAACAGATGAAAGGTGACAGATGATAGATGATACATGATAGATGATAGATGACAGATGACAGGTTACAGATGACATATGATATATGCCAGGTAACAGAAGACAGATAGCAGATAGCATATATCCTACAAATGACATATAACAGGTTTACTCAGAAACATTTTATTATTATTCTACTCTCTTTTGTGTTCTGTTTTATTCGTTCTAGCGTTTACTTTGTTCTTTCTGTTTTTTTTTATAATGAGGTAGAAATATTTGACTCATTCAAATTTAATTTCAATAAAAAATGTTAAATTAAAAGCATGGATGAATGATTTATTTTGTATAAAGAGAAAAAGATAAAGGCGTTTGAATGTCAGATGACAAAGGACAGTCGATACATTTTATATAAAAAGTAATGGATAAATGGCGCTTGAATGACAGATGATAGATGATATTTTTTTATATAAAAGTGAGTAAGATATATGATAGATGATAGATGATAGATGATAGATGATAGATGATAGATGATATATGATAGATGATAGATGATATATGATAGATGATAGATGATAGATGATTGTAAAGGCGCCTGAATGTCTGATGACAGATGACAATAGATACATTCTATATAGAAACAGATGGATAAATGGTGCACAAATGATAGATGACAGATGTACGCAGAAATATTTTACTATTATTTTACCCCTCTGAACAAATGGCGCTTGAATGACATATGTCAGATGATTTTAATTTATTAATTAATATAGATTTATATGAAACGTGATGGATAAATCGCGCATAAATCCCAGGTAATAGATAACGGATAACAAATGACAGATGACAGATGATAGATGACAGATGACAGTTGGCAGATGGCAGATGACAGATGGCAGATGACGGATGACAGATGACAGATGAAAGATGACAGATAACTGATGACTTATGACAGATAAACACAGAAATATTTTACTATTATTCACCCTCGTTTGTGTTCTGTTTTATTTGTTCTATCTTTTGCTTTTGTGTTTTTTTTTTATAATAAGGTAGAAATATTTGACTTCCTAAATTTTAATTTAAAAATAAATGTCACTTAAAACGATTGATAGATCGTACAGACAAAGGCGCCTGAATGACAGATGGCAGAAGCACACAGAAATATTTTACTATTATTCTAACCTCTTTTGTGTTATTTTTTCTTCGTTCTACATTTTGCCTTTTTTTATAATATATGACTCATCAAAATTTCATTCCAGACATAGTTAATTAACAGTAGTGACAGATGATAAATTTTATACAAAAAAAGATTGATAAATGGCGCTTGAATGACAGATGACGGATGACAGATGACAGATAACAGTTGACAGATAATAGATAACATATACAGATGACAGATGACAGATAACAGATGAAAGATGACAGATGATAATTTTATATAGGAAATGATGGATAAGATGACAGATGCGGGATGACTGGTGACAGATGACAGGTGATACATTTTGTATAAAAAAATTATGGATACATAGCACATGAATGACAGATGACAAATAATAAATTTTATATATAAAGTGATAAATAAATGACGCATGAATGACAGATGGCAAATAACATATGACAAATAATGATAAATAGCAAATTGCTGTGATTGTTTTATCTAATTTTTCTTTTAAAAAACGTAGATAAACTAAGACCAAATTTATAGCTCATGTATAATACCTATTACTTTTTATCTTTCGTCTTTCTATGTTACATTCATAAAGGGAAAATTCTATCATAGTCTGTATTCTGAGCATAAAATCCAGGAAGATTTTTCGATGATATAAAAAAAGATAATGTGTGGCAGATATCTTTTTGATAGTGCAAAAACTTATTTATAGGTGAACAACGTGTTTATTTAGAAAGTTCGTCACTGATTTTTAAATGAGATATGACAGATAGCAGACGACAAATGACACATGACAGTGACAGATAATAGATGATAGATAACAAATAACAGATAACAAATAACAAATGAAAGATAACAGTCGACAGTTGACTGATGGCAGCTAATAAATGACAGTTGACAGATGTCATATGAAATGACAGATGACACATGGCAGCTGACAGTTGACAGATGACAGATAGCAGATAAAAGATAACAGATAACAAATTAAAGAAAACAGATAACCGACGACAGATGACTGATGATAGATGTCATATGACAGATGAAAGATGACAGAAGATTGATTACCGATAACAGATGACAGATGTACACAAAAATATTCTACTTTCTTTTGAGTTGTGTTTTTATCGTTCTACCTTTGCTTTATCCTTTTTGTTTTTTATATTGAGATAGAGCTTTTAGTAAAAATTTAGTAAAGAAATTGTGAGAAGCATTAAAATATAGGTTAGAAGACATACCAAAGTATTTGGAAAATGTTCAATATTGCTGTAATATAGTATTAAAAAA
Source organism: Ontholestes murinus (assembly GCA_963969525.1). NCBI lineage: Eukaryota > Metazoa > Arthropoda > Insecta > Coleoptera > Staphylinidae > Ontholestes > Ontholestes murinus. The sequence goes on along the minus strand of OZ018393.1, from coordinate 62,151,958 downwards.
TTGCACATCAATGTCATATAATAGATAACAGATGACAGATGATACATTTTATATAAAAAAATGATGCAAAAATGGGGCATGAATGACAGATGAAAGTGGCAGATGACATATGACAGATAACAGTTGATAGATGACATATGATAAGTTTCATATAAAAATGATGGATACATGGCACGTGAATGACAGATGGCACATGATAAATTTTATATAAAAAGTCATGGATAAATGGCGCATGAATGACATATGACTATGACGGACGACGGATGACATATGACAGGTGATACATTTTGTATAAAAGAAATTATGAATAAAAAGCACATGAATGACACATAAAATGTGACAGATGACAAATAACAAATGACAGATGACAAATAATGATAAATAGCAAATTGCAGTTTATCTATTTTTTTTCTAGGAAAAAATAAAGATAAACTAAGACAAAATTTAGAGCTTATGTATAATACCTATTACTTTTTATCTTTCGTCTTTCTCTGTTACGTTCATAAAGGGAAAATTCTATCATAGTCTGTATTCTGAGCAGAAAATCTAAAAAGATATAAAAAGGATAATCTGTGGCAGATTTCTTTTTGGTAGTGCAAAAATGTATTTGTAAGTGAACAATATGTTTATTTAGAATGTTCGTCACTGATTTTAAAATGAGATATGACAGATGGCAGACGACAAATGACAGCTGACAGATGATAGATAGCAGATAATAGATGACAGATAATAAATAACAGATAACAGATAACAAATGACAGATAACAGACGACAGTTGATTGATGGACAGATAATAAATGACAGTTGACAGATGTCATATGAAATGACAGATGACAGATAACAGATGACAGATGACACATGGCAGCTGACAGTTGACAGATGACAGAAAGCAGATAACAGATAACAGATAACAGATAATAGATAATAAATGACAGATGACAGACGACAGTTGACTGATGACAGATAATAAATGACAGTTGACAGATGTCATATGAAATAACAGATGACAGACAACAGATGACACATGGCAGCTGACAGTTGACAGATGACAGATAGCAGATAACAAATAACACATAACAGAAAACAAATTAAAGATGACAGATTAACAGACGACAGATGACGGATAGCAGATAATATATGACAGTTGACAGATGACAGAAGATAGATTACCGATAACAGATGACAGATGTACACAAAAGTATTCTACTTTCTTTTGAGTTATGTTTTTATCTTTCTACCTTTTGCTTTATTCTTTCTGGATTTTATATTGAGATAGGGTTTTTAGCAAAAAAATGGTAAAGAAATTGCGAGAAGCATTAAATTATAGGTTAGAAAAGATGCCAAAGTATTTGAAAAATTTTAAATATTGCTGTTGGGTAGCATTCAATAAATGGCATACCAATGCCAGATGACAGATAATAGATGACAGATAATACATTTTATATAAAAAATGAACCATAAATGGCGCATGAATAACAGATGACAGTGGCAGATGACATATGACAGATGACAGATAATACGTTTCATATAAAAATGATGGATACATGGCGCGTGAATGACAGATGACAGGTGACAGCTAACAGATGATAGATCATAGCAAATGATAAATAACAATAGAAGGCTGTGATTGTTTATTTATTTATTTATTTTTATTTATTATTATTTATTTATTGTTACATGTGATTTTCTCTTATATAAGAAAAGATAAACTAAAACTAAATTTATTGTTTATGTATAATATCTATTAGCTTCTGTGTTTTATCTTTATTTATGTTTCATAAAAAAATTGGAAAAATAACCTGTATTCTGGAAACAAAAGAGACATATGATAGATGATAGATTACAGATTACATAGAAAAGTCACAGATGGCATATGACATATTGACATATTGCAGTCCTATTTTAGGTAGATTATAAATGACAATTTGAAATTTTAAAATGTTACGAAATACAACTTTAACACTTGTTTGTCTTCTGCCTTTTTTTCTCCGGACTTCTTTGTTTTTTTCTGTCTATATTTTATCTTTTGTCTTTAACTTATATGTCTTCAACATTTTTACATCTTTTATCTGTTATCTTTTGCCTTATTATACTTTCCATTTTAAAAATTGACTTTTGTCTTTTATAATAAGGGATAATTATATTATAGTCTGTATTCTTAGACAAAAATCGAGGACAGATGACAGATAATCGGTGACAGAAAAATAGATAGGCGAATAAAAGATAATTTTTAGAAATTCTCTAAGATTTCTTTATGTTTATTTATAATTTTTTTAATGAGATATAACCGATAGCAGACGACAGATGAAATATGACAGGTGTCATATAACAAATAGATGACAGATGAAAGATCACAGATGACAGTTGACATATAACAGATACCAACTGTTTATTTTAAATAGTTTTAAATTCTAACTGTATTATTTAATTGTTTTAAGAAAATGAGTAATGTATTATAAGAAAAATGTCAATCGGCATGTAAAAGGTAACGTATAACATATAATATATAACGGGTGACAGCGATGGCATATGATAACAGAAGATAAAAGATGACTACTCTAAAGTGATAGACGACTGATGTCAGATGACAAATAACAGAGAAGACAAATAATGGATAACATCTATACAATAGTATTTTGTTTCTTCTACTTTAATTTTTTATTAACGTAGAAATATGTAATAAAATTTAGAAATTAGATAAAATGCTTATATCTTCTGTTTTTAACCTTCTGTCTTGAGCATTTCGCTTTTGTTTTTAAACTGATTTCGTTGTGATAAAAATCAGGAAACAACTCCTCTCAACAAAACACATTATAAAATAATATCTTTAAATAGTTTATAGAAATTAGATGTTATATTTATCATCTCTAAGTCTAAAATAATTACACATTTTCGTAATTCTCGTTTTTATCTTTTAAGTAGATAAAACAGCACAAAACATCTCGCCACTTATATTAATTAATCCGATTCGGTGGCAATCCGCAAATGCACCTGTCGCCACAACTTTTTTTCCCTTTCTCTCACAGCAAATCCCCAAACTCGATCGGAATTTCCTTTTTCCTTTTGTGCCGCGCCGGGGAAAAAGCGACAAGACAATAAAACCGGCGATGATAAATTGTTTTCGAGTCCTGTCACGAATCAGAAGAGGAGAATAGGCACGGAAATTTTTATACAATCGTACATCAAGCAAAACTAAACATAAACAATGCCGTGAAATAAAAACGTGGAGAGGTCGTAAATAAAATGAGCCCACGCACTGAGGAGACGATGAAAGGGATAAATAATAACGGGGATGTTTTTACCTTAAACATCGTAAACCTTCGACGTCGTTTAAATAATAATCCCATTAATTTCCATCCACAAGCAACAGTTTATATTTTTTACAATTGCGTATATTTTATTATAAATCCAATGGTTGGATATAATCCGTCCTCTTTTAGGGTGAAAATCCCGAAACATTTGTCAACCCTAGTTCAGCCTTTTTATACCCGCACCCTCCCATTGTCAGAATCACCTGGAAAAGGGAAAAAAAATCGTGAATATTTAGATAGTGGCTGCCTCTGGATATCATTATGCGAGCCTAAATGATGATGTTCAGGCTTTGTCCGGGAATTTATGACTCTGCAACGAGTGACGAAAAAAGAAGAAAAAGGAAAGATGGGACACCCTTTGCAGAAAGCGTTTCCCGGAAAAATGACTTCTTTTCACGTCTCGCCGAGCAATCTGCATCCCCATTACGGTGTTATTCTAGACCTCCTTTGCGCCAACCCTCGTTTAATTGATTAGTTTATAACAGTGTGGCTTTGGTGCGTTTAGTTCGAGGAATTGGTGAAACGTTATACTAACACCCCTCCGTAGGGCCGTTATAATTCATCAGTACTGTTAAACCTCATGATCTCACATTGATTGCTAGGAAGGCGAAGGATAATCCGACATAATTAACGACATCATCTATCGAAATGTTAAATTTCACGAACGGCATTCGTTTTAATAAATTGCTTATGATTTTATTATTTTCTAAAGTACAGAAATAAATATAATCGTAATATGGAAGAAAAGGGAGAAGAAAACGTCTTTAGTTAAACTTAATCACCATAAATGGCTTGATTATTAGCACTGTAATAACTAAGTTGCGTCCAGTTTTATTTATCGTGTGCACGTTTAACGCATGTAGATTTAATGATTATGTTATGCAAATTGCTTAACGGTCCATTTGACGTTTTGACTGTGGCGTGAAAGAGCTTAATTGGAAATATAATTCGATTCATCCTAATCAATTTTTATGCGCGCTCGTGCCGTACAGTAAAATGAAATTTAAATGAACGCGTTAATATTAGATTTCCGGTTTATGAAAGGAACTCTAATTAAAGCGTTTATGTTCGTTAATTATTCCGCAGGAGTATGGCGACCAACTTACTACCGGCTTTCCATTCAAAATTTTACGCGGCATAATTGCAAACGATCAATACAGGCAATACAAATAAGATTAATTATTATCATCAGTACGATTTTATTACAATAAAAATCAACAATATTCTAACAAAGCAATTTTTTTTGAAACTATTTATCCATATAATAAGGTTACATTCAGCCTAACGTGAAATTATATGCTCTTATTCTTTTGTGGTTATATAACTACGTGATAAATTACGATGCAGGAATTTCGGCGAATATTAATTCCTCCTGGAACAGCATAAATCCGACCGCATTCACGTCCTGACATAAATCGTCGCCCAACCGGAAACATTTACGTGCACCCCCATTAGAAAACAATGCATTTCTACCCGAGCGACTTACGGGACAAACACTCGTGAGTGAGATAACTTTTATCTCACCTTTCATAGCGCTGTTTCAGTAATTTATGAACAATACATCAATTCGCATTATTTGCCTCGATTGGCATGTTTATGTTCTGCCTCCGCATTCTTTCCCCGGAGGCTGTACGCGGGGCCCGGTGCAGGTTATGAGTCCGCATGGTTTATGGGCGGCATAAGCCTCGCACTCGCCCTCCCCAACCCTTCCAACTTAACTCCGGCAGCAATTCCTGTCGCGGAAAAACTGCCACATAAAAGTGATGTATCGTCGTAAATATCCAATACGGGCCCCTTTAGGACCTACAAACTTATCGACTCAGATTATACGTTTTTTTTTGTGTGTCCTGCTTTCTTTTCTTTACTATAGAAAACATCGTTTAATGCGGTTTTTTTCTAAGGAATGGTTTTATAATAAGTTTAAAAGAAAACCGAAACTATTTTCACACCTCCTTTATAATTACATACCGCATCTCTATGTTCTTCAAATCATCATAGTAAATTAGATCAAATTTAAACAAAACGTTTAATTCAGTGCTATGGAAGAACATTATTTAACAGAAGTGACTACTAGTAAGTATATTAATCGAGAAATAATCTAAATACAGCAGGACCCACTCCCACAGATATATGTGAAATGCATTTCTCGATTAATATACTTACTGGTAATCACTTTTATTGAATAATTTTCTTCTATAGCACTGTATTAAAAGCTTTGTTAAAATGTTATCTTTCTAATATAAAGAGCTTAGTTTGTTCCCCAACATGAATTATTTTCATATTTATTTTAACTCACACTCACTTAGAATCCTTATTATATTAGGTAAAGAATTGATCAACACTTGGTTTGTTTCATTGATATTTCTTATTTACTTAACTAGTTTCGCTGTAACAAGAATTTGTTCTAGTTGTTTTACTTTATCGCCTCTCTATTGGTCAAAAATAATTAAATAAATAAAATTTGGCTTCCTCTCCCTTATTTTATTGTTGAATTTTTTTTTAAACTTCTATTCAAAAAGTGTTTCACACAGTCAAAATTGTGTTTAATTTGTGATTAAAATTGTGTTTAATTAAGACTCTATTGTAAACAAGTTAAAAGTATTTTCTAGCCTAACAAAGAGTCAAATTTTTCTTTGAAATTCTGTATTTTGCTCAAATCTACTGAATATTTGTATTCAAAAAATTTTCAGTATTTTTGTTTCTTTGGAATTTCTTTATTAGATTTTTTTCTAGTATTTATTTTTATTTATCCAATGATAATATTCATATATTTTTTATATTGTCCCCTAAGAAAATTTTAAATTATAGTATTCTTGTTTTCTTGAGTTTATTTTAATATCTCTTAAAAGTATCTTCCAATTGTTCTTAAAATTTCTATTCTAAATCCTAAAGATTTAAAAATTTTATTCTAATTTCTATAATTTTTCAAAATTACTGATTTTATTTTATCAGAATTTTCGAAGCAATTTGGATTCTAATTTATTTTAACTGCCTGTTTTTACCTTTCAGATATTTATAATTTTTTAGAGGATTCTTAAATATTACCGTCCTTTTTTTCTACTTTAAAGACTAATCTATCATTTATTAGTATTAAATTATTTTAAAAACTACTTTTCAGATTTTTAGAATTCTTCAGTTACCTTTTGACAACAATTTCTTCCTTTTATTATACCATAATTTTACAAGAAATTTTACTTTTTCAAACTGCAGTAATATTAAATTTTCCTTAATTCTAACATTTTATAGAATTTATTGGTCTCTAATATTTATCTGTATTTACATTTTGTTTGTTTTTTCTTGCATTCTAAAATATTATGTTCATCTCCTTTAAGTTGTTATGTTAGCTAGAATTTAGAAGAGTAATCCTGTGAAATTTTAGACATCTTTTTAAAGATAACTTATGAAAAAACTCAACAGATTAAGGTATTGGATCTTAATCTTTAAAAATATTTTCCTAAATTTCATAGAATTTCTTTTCTAAGTTTTAAAATTATTTTTTTACATCTCTCAGAAGTTCTTTTATAAATTCAATGGTTCCAGAAATTTCATTCAGGATCTTAGAATTATACAAAATTTCTTATTGTATTCTATCATAAATATCCAGCAGTTTGGCTTTTGTATAAAGATATAATTTTCATTAAGTATTTTCAAATGTTTTAATAATTAGAAAAACACGAAAACATTTTGTAAACTTACAACAAATGAATTTTCTAAAAACTTTTTTTCTATAATCAGTCATCAAAATGGCCTGTCATTATCATATCAAAATGATCTAGTAATTAATCTTTTATATATCTAAAATGATCTCTTTCTTTTGAATGTTTTAGTACTTTCAAGCAACTTCTCTTTCAATTTTCAAGAAATTTTCCCCATTCCTCCCAGTAAATTATCGAAATCCAGTAATTTATTTTTTTATATTTCTATAAAATTCTTTTCTTTTTATCTAGATTTTTTTTTTGCTTCATTTTGATTTTTTGAAAATGTATCAGTAGTCTTAATAAGTTTATTTGTTTATTTGTTTATTAATACTTTAGTATTCGTATATACATTATATTTAGCAAAGTTAATTACAAAATATATAAAAAAAACATACCAATAATTTAGGTTATACGAATCCTGGGCGGAGTTCACTCTTTTTCAAAACGGTCTTCCACTCAAACCCTGATTTTCTTCTAGTAATAGGATATCCCATTACACCTTCTGTGTAGCTAGAAGCTTATTTTTAATATTATAATAACTTTCATTTTAGAACTATTCGTTCGCTATATATGTCAACATGACAGCTCTGTAAATTATTATTATTATTATTTGTTGTAGATTTACGAAATGTTTTCGTGTTTTTCTAATTTTTATTATTTTCATATGTTTTAGTATTTTTGTATCAACTGTTAAGGACTATTTAATTATTTAATAATACTGAAAATGTTTTGCAATTTTTTTCCAGATATTTAGAATTTTAAATTTACATTTTAAAATAATAAAACTAGAGTGTTTTTTAAGTTGGTGTTTACTTTTTTAAACGAGTTTAAAAATTGAAATTTTTCAAAATACTACATAACTCACCTCATTGTGTTGAGTTTTATTAGGTTATCTTTTAAAATATTTTCATAGAATATCTCTTCTAAATTCTAAACATATTTCTCTACAACTGCCAGAAGTTCTTTTATAAATTCACTAGTTCCAGAAATATTATCCAGGTTCTTAGAATTTTGCAGAAATTTGAATTTTATTCAATCAAAAATATTGCGGATGTAGGTTTAAATTAAATTACACTTGGTTTGTTTCATAATATTTCTATATACAACAAAGCAAGTGTAATTAATTTAAACCTTCATCAAAATGATTCACCTAGTGATAAATGAGAAAGTCATTCAAGAAAACAATTAAAAATGTTCAGCAGTTTGGCTTTTGTAGAATTTATTTAAGGATTTCTAAATGGTTTAGAATTGTTGCATTCATTGTTCTTTATTAATATTTAATACATGTTTAGTAATTTCGGTCCAGATGTTTAGAATTTTCAAATTACCTTTCAACATAATTAATTAGACTAATTAAAGTTGGTTTTCACTTTTATCTACTTCCTAAGAACTTTTAAAAATTCACTCCTTATTTTGTTTTTTTAATACAACTTAACTTTTCTCATTTCCTAGTATTTTTTAACGTTTTCTTTTAAATTATTTTCGCAGCATTCTCTTAAATTTCATGTTTAAATTAAAATTTTTTGCTTTATTCTATTAGAATTTTTTAACAGTTTTTGTTTATTTGAAAAATTTGTATTAAAATTTTGGAATTTTCCAGATTTTTCTTGTTTTATTCTATTAGAATTTTTTTTTGTTCGTTGTTTAAATTTTTATAATTAGTACAAATTTTCTTAAGTAGGTTTTTCTTGCTATCAATTTTCTAAGAATTTCTTTGAATATTTTTCTTAAAAATACAACATACCAAGTGATAATTGAAAAACAAAAAATATTCAGCGTAGCTTTTTTAATGTGTGAAGGTATTTTTTCAACATTTTCCAGAATCTCTCCTGTTCAAATAAATAAATTTAAATTTTACTGAATTTCTAGATTTTTTTACCACTTTTTATTGTCTAGTAAAATATTTCAACAATTTGGCTTCCTTATTTGTAGAATTTTTCACGCTTTGTCTTTTAGGTTTCTATAATTTTCATGAAGAATTTTAAATTGTTCCTATTTATTAATTCTTACTAATTAAGATTTTTATCAATTTCCTTTTAGATGTTGTAAATTTTCCAGCCACTTTTTTTAATAGAATAGAATTTTGTAAAGAAGGTTTTTATTTTTAACAGAATCTCTCCTGTTATTTCTAAACAAATTAAAATTTTACTAAATTTCTAGATTTTTTCTGAATTTATACTTATAAAATTTTTCAAAAATTTTGCTTCCTTATTTGTAGAATTTTTCACCTATTTTTCTTTTAAGTTTCTATAACCTTCATAAGGGATTTTAAATTTTTGCCATTTCATTATTTGTTACTAATTAATATTTTTGCAATGTTTAAAATTTTCCAGCCACTTTTTTTTTAACAATTATTTAGAATTTTCTAAAGAAGGTTCTTATTTTCATCAATTTTTTAGGAGTTTTTAAAATACTTACCTTGATTCATTTATTTTATATTGTTTTCCTTAGATAAAAGTATTTTTTGATTCTTTAATTAAAATATTAACCAATTTTATTTACTTAATATGAATCCTGCACATATTTCAAATTTCTATTGTCTGTTTTTTATTTATCACCTGTTGATATGTTATTTGTCATCATTTGTAATTTTTCTGCCATTTCTCATTTTTCTGTCATTTATCATTTGCCATTTATAGTTGATCATTTGTAATTTTTCATTTATTTTTTGTTATGTGCCATTTGTCAATTGCCATTTGTTATTTATCGTTTATTATTCGTCATTTATTATTCATATTTTTCATTTGTCATCGTCATTTTAATCTTTCATCTGTAAGCTGTTATGTATATATTTGTAATTTTTCAGTCATTTTACATTTCTTTATCATTTGCCATTTATAATTTGTCATTTACCATTTGTTATTATTCATTTGTCATTTGTTATGAGACATTTATCACTTATCATTTGTCATTTGCCAGTTGTCAATTTTGTATTTATCATTTATTATTCGTCATTCATCATTTGTCATTTCATATTATTCATTTGTCATCTGTCATTTTCTTCTTTCATCTGTCAGCTGTTATATATATATTTGTAATTTTTTGTCATTTCACATTTTTCTATAATTTGTCATTTATCATTTGTCATTTGCCATTTGTCATTTGCTGTTTATAATTTATTATTCGTCATTTTTCATTTGTTATCTGTTATTTCATATATTTCATTTGTCATCTATCATTTTGATCTTTCATCTGTCAGATGTTATGTATATATTCGTATTTTTTCAGCTATTTCACATTTGTCATTTGTTATGTGACATTTATCATTTGTCATTAATTTAATCAATTTAAAAAAATATTTTTCTTTAAATTTTTAAAAAATACTCTTTTTCACAACATTTTCAAAATTTATTTAAATTCTTAAGATCTAGAAATTTGTACTATATTTTTATAATTTTTTATATTTTTTGTTTGTTTTATTCTATTAGAATATTTTTAGCAATTTTTGTTTACTTGGAAAGTGTTTTCTTCTAGAAATTTCTATAACTTACTTCAGTGGTGTTTAAATTTTCTTAAATAGTACGAATTTTCTAAAGTCAGTAATCATTTCAATTTCAAGATTTCTTTTTGAACACTTTTATCAAAAATACAGCGCAGCTTACCTAATTGTGTGAAGGTATTTTTTAATGTTTTTTTTAAATTATATTCTAGAATCTCTCTTGTAGATTCTTTTATATTTGTGAGTTTTTTACTTTTCTGCTTTTAGGTCTCTATAATTTTTATCAAGTATTTTTGCCATTTCCTTAATATTTTCAGCAATTTCCTTTTAGATGTTTAGAATCTTCCAGACACTTTTTTTAACAATTTCATTTCATTTTCATTTCTATCCCTTTTAAAGATATTTTTAAAATACTCTTACCTTAATTAATTTATTTTATATATTTTTTCAATTCCTAAATTAAAATTTTAACCGCTGTTATTTACTTAATATCAATATATAGCTATATGTCATTTGTAATTTCTAATTTTTCTTTTATTTATCATTTATAATTTATCATTTGTCATTTAACCTTAAATTACAGATACAAGATCAGATAGCAGATAATGATAGATGATAAAAGCTAGATGATAGATATGATGTAAAAGATGACATGTAGTTGATTGTAATTCATAATTGATAGATTGAATATGACAGATAATAAATAACATATTGCAGATGAAAGCAGATAGATATATTATCTATCATATTATTATTATTTAAATATTTATTCATTTATTTATGTATAAATTTATTTATTTATTATATAAAGGCAAATAACCAATGACATAGAGTGTAGAGTGAATTAATTATGACAGATGGAAAACTATATCAAAGATTATATAATATACTACACATTATATTTATTTTATCATATTATTTTACAATTTTCAATTGTTCTTTGTAAATTCCAATTGTTTTTATAACCTTGGAAGTAATAATAATAATATTAAAAGAGAAACTAAAGATAAATTATAGATGTCATCTATATTTTTAATAACTGACAAATTATGGCTATCTTTAATTTGCATATAGAAAAATTAACGGATGACGGATGACAGATGACTGATGATAGATGGCCGTTCCTAACTATCTTTGTATAAATCCCAACTGTTTATTTTAAAAATTTTAACTATTTTATTTAATAGTTTTAGGAAAAAAAGCTATTTATTAGAAAATAAACACAGATTTTTCAATTTTTATTATAGCTTGTTACTTTAAAGGATCGCCCCCGTCACTCTAAAGCACCATTAATTGTATCCCAATGGTGAATTATTTTATTTTTTATTATATTTTTCTTGATTTACAATTAATTGGCAGATTATATTTAACATAAGATAAATGCCAATATCATATGGCAGATATCGATGATTACAGCGATGGCATATCAGAAGATGACAGATGACAGTGGACCAATGATACATGGCAGATAAGCAGATGATTAATCACATTATTTTTGTATATTTTGTATTAAATTTTTGTTCATTCACGTGTACTTTGTTAAGAAGAAAGCTAAAGTATAATAAATAAATAAATGACTAATTATGGTTGTTTCTATTTTATATTGAAATGACACATGACAGATGACGGATGACAGATGCCAGATAATACATGTTAGATGACAGATGATGAGATGATAACAGACGTTAGATGTCATATTTTAACAGATGAGGCATGTCAGATCTATTTTTCAGAAATTAATTTAAAACAAATCTTAATTTTTAAATTTAACCACCAAACTGTTTTAAGTAATTTTTATTTACTTTTTATCTTTGCTCTTTCTAAAAATTTCAATTTAGTTAAGATATTTGCTGATTGACAATTTTGTCTAATTTTCTAATTAAACTTGATGACAGTTAAAGATGATAGATTTAGAATGTTAGATAACAAGTGACTGAGATGGCTGATAATAGTTAAATAATGACAAAAGGACAGAAGACAAGAAGACAGATGATAAATCATAGCCGATGATAGATTAAAAAATGAAAAATTATAAAGATCAGATTGAAAAAATAACAAATAATAAATGTCAGTTTACAGGTTATATATAGAAAATACAAATGAAAGGTGATAAATAATAGATAACAACTTACAGCATGTAGAAAATAGAGAGAGATAACCAATGCCATGAGGTAAATAAAGATAGTAAATTATTTTTAAATATTTTTGAAGTCAATTTCTATATCTATATTTATTTTTATCATTATTTTTTACCTTTGAAAATAACAATGATTTCATTCATTTTAAATATTTTTTTTGATGGCAATTTTGTCTAATCTAGTGACAAATCTTAATGACAGATATCAGATACGAGATAACAGATGTTAAAAGACATATGGCTGATGACAATTAACATTTGACATAAGAATGTAAAATATGACAGACGATAGATGATATCTAATGAAAGACAGGTGACATATAACAATTAATAAATAACAGCGATGACATACAATAATATCTTCAGATGACAGATGCTGGATAACAGATTGTCAAAGGATAAATGACAAATAAACAGATGGGTTTTTTTATTATTTGTAAAAAAAATGACATATAATGTTAGTTTTAGATTTAAATAAAATTAAAACAGATAATAAATCATAGAAATAAAAATAGAAGGTTGATACAGATTATCGATGACAGAATGAAAAAAGGTATAATAGACAAATGATCTCTAAATCATTTTAGATCTTTATTTTTGTATTTTCAATTAAATAACTAAAAAACCCCATTTATTTTTTTAATTGTTGTCCAACTTTGAAAATAACAATATTTATAATGTTAACTTTTTTTTTTGCTGATTGATAATTTAATCTAATCTACTGACGTACCTTGATGACAGATACCAGATATCAGATTTTTAATGATAGGTGGCTAATGATAATTATTATATGACGTAAGATAAATTACAGGACATATGACATGTAAAACATGACGTGATAATAAAAGATAAAAGATGAATTTTCAAAAATTCGTCTTGTACGCTTACACTAAGTTTTTTTAAGTTGTCTTTAAAATTGTGTCTCCTAATGATTTACACGTTCTCTTCTAAATTCTAAGGATCTTAAAATTTTATCAATATTTTCTAGAATTTTCTATTATTATTTCTTAGAATTTCTGATATTTTATTCTTTTAGGAATTTTTACAGTTTGTCCTCATGGATTTTAGAATTTTGCATCTCTTTCCCTTTTACATGTCTATAATATTCTTAAATTTTTCAGCATTTTTTCTTCTATTGTGTGTATATTTTCATTTATTATAATATAAATTTTGTATTATTTTGTGAGAAAGAAGTACACAAATATAAATAATTAATAATAATAATAAATAAAGACTATTATATCATTTATTACTGTTAATTTTTTTTAGAAATACATTTTAAATTTTAAAATTCTTTTAGCCACATATTTTCACAAACTATAAAATTTTTCAGAAGCCGTTTTTGATTTTTATCCATTTATAAAAATTCACCATAACTAACGGCATCGTGCTAAGTGTTTTTAAAGTTATCTTTAAAAATAATATTTCCTTGATTTCCTAAAAATTCTCTTCTCAATTCTAAGGATTTTGTTATTTTGTCCAGATTTTTTTAATCATCTATTGTTTCTGGTTTTGTTTTATTTATAGTTTTAAAGTTGACTAAATTTGTAGAATATTTAAAAATATTTTACAGACAATTCTTGAATGCAAATTTTCTTCGAACTATAGTGATTTTCAATTCAGTATAAATATGGATTACTACATAGTAACGGTCGCAAACATTCTTTTTATTTCTGCAGATGTTTGTTTAAAAGTTTAATTTTCTGTAGTCGGGTTTTATTTTAGTAATTATATTATATTATTTGTAAACGTTTTCTAGAAATTTTAAAAATTTAATATCTATGTCTTATTATGTTGAGGTTTTTGAAGATTCTCTTTAAAAGTATTTTTCTCTTCTTAATTCAAAGATTAGAAATATTATCAAAATTTTCTAGAATTTCTGCTTTTATTTTAGCAGAATTTTCAGCAGTTTTCTTTCAATATTTTAAGAATTTTTGCAGCGTATTCCCTTTCAGATTTTCATAATTATTCTAAATTTTCCAACATGTTTTATTTCATCATTTATTGCTATTAAAACTCTTCAACAATTTTGTGCTAGATTTTTAGGATATTAATTAAAATAGATAACTTACTCTCTGCAAATTTGCACGTGCTTTACTGCATGAATAATGCTTACCTGAAACAAGAAAAGAGTTGTTAAATATTTTTATTTTATAATCTGAAATAAACACGATGATTAAATTTATAAATATATTTCGGTCCCTTACAAGATATATAATAAGATCATCTAATCAGTCTATCCAAGGTTATTTTATTTATTTTTATTTATTTAATTCACGGTTACACCTTTTTATACAATATGTATTAAGATCATACAACGCCTTTTCAAGGTTATTCAAGGTCACCGAATGCATTTACAAACTTTAATCTGTGATGATGTTGAGTTTAAATGGTTTGGTTTGGCATTTAATTAATTTTGTTATTTTTTATATTTTGTTAGAATAAATTATTGATAAGATCGATTTGGAATTGAGAAAATACCCGCAGCCGGCTTAGATTTACAGCGGGGGATTTACAAATGTACAAATTCCGATTGTAAATTAATTGGACAAATACTACGGACCCCGGCTGCAATTTTTCATCGCGAATATCCACTCCCGAAGTTCGGATTTAGTCGCGAGAATTTATTATTCGAAAATCAATACACTGTATTAATTAAAACTAAGTTTACCTCTTCGAATTGAGGGCATCCTCGATATAATTCTACCTCGTTGTTCCTAGAATTTACTGCAGTACAATATAATTATTATAAACGAATAAAATCAACGAACAAAACCTTAAATTGCCTTTAATAATAACAAATAAAAACACTATTTCATTGTGAATGTTTCATAATAAAATTAATGCTTTCATTTTATACTCCAAAATGTATAATGAAGTAGAAGCCTCAAGAACCAACGATATTAATGTGTCATTCATTTATTTGTACATATTGTAACCATGTATGATAAAATTTACATATTGATAAATAACGATATTTGTTAAAATACGAATCTTTTAAATATTTAAATTATCTGCATAACCTTGTAACGTAATAACATTCCATAATAGTTTTGTTAAGTTTCAGTCAATCTGTTACCCAGCGGTGATTTTCGGCAACACCCCTTTGCGAATAATTTCACGTGCCGTATTTATACAAAGTGTATCCAATTATCGCGGAATGTTTCTGAAGCGCCACGGTATCTCCACTTCAGGGCTGGCACGCCGTTTGTGGAACGTTTTCGCTGGAGTGAAGTTGTTTGATTTGTAGATGAACTCGTCGGAAAGTTGCGCGTGCCGTTGGAACGATACGAGAGAATATTTACTTTGTGAGAGAGAGGAAAAAATATATAATAATGAAATTTCAGAAAAGTACACTCGGCGTAAATTTTTTATTAAAAAAATATTTCGATATTTGATTAATAAAACAGAAGAACCATGTAAGGACACAATGTTCTCTTTTATATAAAACAGGACTATAAAGGAATAACAATAAAGTAGTGTACTGCACAGGACTTCGTTTTAGTAGTATGACACATGAAGAAAATGTCCTAGGATGTTTGAACCTTGAATGACCTTTAAGTGACCTTTAAGGAAGGATTATCAAAAAACCTTAAGTGGTTTGAGGTATCATCGAGAAATTCTAAAGTTTTCATTAACTGACTGCCCTTTAATAATCATTGATTGGTCTAAACGATCATATGATGACGTAATGTGATCGTTAGATATGATTAAATCCTATTAAATAATCGCTGGATAACCCCAAACAACTTAAACATATCGTTATACGATTTTTCAGATATATAAGCATAATATGCCAGGACAATCCAACCCTTAATCGCCCTGAATGATTAAGTGACCTTGAATCACAGTATAACCTTGAATGCCTTTAGAAGATTCTAAAGTATCGTTAAACAACTCCGATTTTTTATTAATCAATTGCTTTTTAATTAATCGTCGATGACCTCAATTGAATCCTAAATAAAAGTGAGGTGACTCTTAATATAAACTTAATGATAATCAAATTACCTTAAATAATCGTAAATGTTTATTTGATTACTCTAAGTGACCATTAGGGGATTTTGAATAATTCTTATGACTATAAAAAAAGTAAACAAGAATTAATTCACTCAAACTTGTAATTTAAATAATCAATTACCTAAAACAATTATCTTGGATGATTTTTGGATGAGTGTGACTAATTTTAATGATCGCCGGAATAATCTTATATGCTTTTAAATGTTCGTCCGATGACCTCTACTGTCCATGAGAGGGCTTCACATATCATTAAATAAACATTGTAAGTGAATTTTAATGACCTTGAACAATCATTCAATAACTTTAGATGGCCTTTTGAATAACTATTTCATGAACTTAAATTATCTTCAGAACTATCCTAAATGATCATCTAATGAACTTAAATGGTCGTAAATGACTTTAATAACTTTAAATTGGATCAACCTGAATTATAATCCAATGACCTTGCATGATCGTTTGATAACTTTAAATATACTTAAGTGGACGTTAGGGTCACCTTGATTGACTATTGTATGAAAGTAAATGACGGTCAGAATTACCTTAAATAACCATCTAATGATCTCAAATGGTTGTGAAATGGGTTTAATTTTTTTTGTAACAATTAAATGAACCTGAATGTTAATCGGATGACCTTAAATAACCTTAAATTATCATTTTTAAAACTTTAAATAAACTTTAGAGACCGTTGGGGAACCTTAATTTAATTATACGGCCATAAAAGT
Source organism: Ontholestes murinus (assembly GCA_963969525.1). Taxonomy (NCBI): domain Eukaryota; kingdom Metazoa; phylum Arthropoda; class Insecta; order Coleoptera; family Staphylinidae; genus Ontholestes; species Ontholestes murinus. The sequence goes on along the minus strand of OZ018393.1, from coordinate 62,134,634 downwards.
TATACAGGAATTCATTTGTTTCAATTTGTAATTGATTGACTATTTTTTGAATGTAAATAAACTGTAATCATCGCCGGAGTAATCTTAGATAATTCTTTATTCGATGATCTTAAATGGTAAAAATGATCGTGAGAGGGCTTTAACCAACTGAACAAACATTGGAAGATAATTGTTGGACCTTAAATAATCTTGAACGATCTTAGGTCACCTTGATTAAACGTTGGAAAATAATTGTATGGCCTTAAATTCTAGGAACAACGAGTAGAATTATATCGAGGATGCCCTCAATTCGACGAGGTAAACTTAGTTTTAATTAATACAGTGTATTGATTTTCGAATAATAAATTCTCGCGACTAAATCCGAACTTCGAGGGTGGATATTCGCGATGAAAAATGTCCAATTAATTTACAATCGGAATTTGTACATTTGTAAATCCCCGGCTGTAAATCTAAGCCGGATACGGGTATTTTCTCAAATCGTCCTTATCAATAATCTATTCTAATAAAATATCAGAAATATCCGTGGAAATAAACTTAAATACATACAATCCAAACCATTTACACTTAACATCTTTACAGAATATCATGTAAATTATCGAAAGAGAAACTCTAGAAGCAGAGGAAACATTAACCAAATTTATAAATGAACTTCAAGATAACGTGAAAAGTATAACGCGTGAATTAACAAAGGCTGCAAGGCAGACTAAAGACCTGGAAGTCAAAATTAGCGATTACAAAGACTTATTATCCCGATCTACACCTCAAATCTCATCACCAAGTTCGTCGAATTGCTCAAACTGCTTCGTCCAAGAAAATAGTTTTAAGGAACAATCGGTAGAAATAGTTAAATTGGGTAATCTTAATGAGGCACTCAAAACAAAGATTATTCTACTTTCAACATCATTAAATGAAAAACTTGCAACAGGATCAAATAAATAAATCATTTTATTAAGTGACAATCATGGAAAGAAACTTGGACATCTGGCAGGAAAAGTTTTCAAGAGGATTCTTAAAAAACCAAACGCAACGATTAGTCCAATTAACGGACTATTTTGAAAATGTTAACATATTCTGCAACGAACAATATGGCTTTAGTAAAGGACGTTCAACCACAGATGCAATCTGTAAATTTGTAGAAAAAGAACAATTGACACTTTTGAGCATAAACAATATTACTCATAATATTGTATTTCTACAATTTACATCCAGATAGTTGCAGATTTGTATTATCATACATTTCAAATCGAATGCAATGCGTTTTATCATAAGTTCCTATTTATTTCTAATACGTTACCAATTATTCATGTTGTACCTCAAGGATCCAATTACTTGTTTTGGTATTTATTAATGACCTAGTACAGCCAAAAATGCTGATGTGGTACTATATGCAGATGCTACTATGATTACAATCAGGTTGTGCAGTCCGGATGAAGTTAAAGTCTTACACAAGGAGGCACATTCATGAATGTCGGAATGGTTTGATAGCAACCACAAAACTTAATAATAAAAATTCAATCACAATGACATTTCCTCTCAGATGATATGACAGTCCAATTGAGTCAACAAGATTTCTGAGAATACATATCATAAACAATTTATCATTGGATATACATTTTGATTATGTTTTAGTATATTTTCTCCAATCAAATGTCTATTGACATCTTAAGTGTTGCTTATTTTTCACTCTTTTTGAATAAAACTGAATAAACATTTAGAGATAATTGTTTGACGTTAAAAGAACTTAAACGAGGATTTAATACCTTTAGGTCATCTTGATTAACTATTGTATGAACGTAAATGATCGTCAAAATTAAGTTAAATGATTATCAGATGTTTTCAAGTGGTCGTGAGATTGATTTAAAAACTTTGAATGAAAATTGGATGGAAATTAAAGATAATTGGATGACCTTAAATAACGTTGAATGATTATTTGAAAACTTTAAATAAACTTTAGTCATCCTTAGGGGATCGTGAATAATTACTATGGCTTTAAAAATTGTAGAGGAATTAATTTGTTGTAATTTACGGTATCTCCAGCACTGAATTGGTCTCTACGATCTGGCGACAATAAGAGCCCACTCAATTCAAACGAAGCCAGCGTGGGTAGACTTCGCCATTTTCTGTCCTCGATGAGTGCTGGGTGCTACTTTGAGCGTCGCCAAAGTACCTGGATTTCCGAAGTAGTGCACAGGAATCCAATATTGGCCGCCTTGATTTCGTCCGCGGTGGTTGTATCTTCGAGGAATTTCACTTTCAGTACATCTCTGCTGTTCCCAATGATTCGAGCCTTCCCTGATTCAAGATCTATTGCAATTGTCTCCAGTATCAAGGAGGGGGAGCTGTTGGAAAGCAGCTCCAGCATCATGTTCCTTTCCTAAATCAGATGACCTTAAATGATCGTTTAATAACTTTACATAAATTTTCGTGTCACTTAGAAGATCTTGAATAATTGTTTTGGCTATAAAAATATATAGAGGAATTCATTTACTTAAATTTGTAATTTCAAGGCTATTTAAATTAATTAGCCACTGAATTACTTAAATATGACTTTGATTGAATATTTATGAACGTAAATAACCTTTAATGATCGCCGGAATAACTATAGATAAATTTAAATATTTGTGTGATGATCTTAAATGGTCGTGAGAGGGCTTTAAAAAACTAAATAAACATCGCAAGATAATTAATTGATCGTAAATAATCTTGAACGATCATTGAATAACTTTAGGCCATCTTGATTGACTGCTGTATGAACGAAAATGATCGTCAAAATTATCTTAACTGATAATTCGATGATCTCAAATTGGTATTGAGTTCTTAAACCATCATTCATTAACTTAAGGTCACCTTGATTAACTATTGTGTCTTCAAAGAATTTCACCTCGAGAACTTACCTGCTGTTCCCATTTAAATTTAAAAAACCTCGATTAGCCACTGAATTAATTAAATATGACTTTGATTGAATATTTAGGACTGTAAATAACCTATCATGATCGTCGTAATAATTTGAGATAATTTTAAATATTCGTTTGATGATCTTAAATGGTCATGAGATGGCTTTAAACAACTGAATAAACATTGGAAGTGATTTGTTTGACCTTCAATGATCTTTAACGATCATTCAATAACATTAGGTCACATTGATTGACTATTGTATGAAAGTAAGCGATCGTCAGAATTATCTTAAATGGCCATTCGATGATCTTAAATGCTCATGAGATCTTGCATGATTATTCAATAACTTTAGGTCACCTTGATAGGCCGATCGTCGGAATTCAGTTAAATGATCATCCAATGATCTCAAATGCAAGTGAGATTGTTTTTAAAACTTTGAATGAAAATTGGACGAACTTAAATGATAGTCGGATTACCTTAAATGGCCTTGAATAATCATTCTAAAACTTTAAATAAACTTAAGTGACCATAAGGACCTAGAATAATTGTTATGGCCATAAAAATTGTAGAGGAATCGCCTGAATAATCTTAGATAATTTTAAATATTCGTTTGATGTTCTTAGATGGTCGTAAGTGGGCTTTAAATTACTGAATAAACATTGGAATATAATTGTTTCACCTTAAATTATCTTAAGCGATCATTCAATTTCTTTAGGTCACCTTGATTGACTATTGTATGAAGAGAATTGCCGTCAGAATTACCTTGATCTTATACGATCATTCAATAACCTTAGGTCACCTTTGTGTGAACGTAAATGATTATCAGAATTCGTGAGATTAGTTAAAAAACTTTGAATGAAAATTGGATGGAACTGAATGATAATCGAATGACGCTAAATTACCTTAAATGATGATTTGATAACTTTAAATAAACTTTAGTTGCCCTTAGAGGGCTTTGAATAATTATTATGGCCATAAAAATTACAGAGGAATTAATTTGCTTAAATTTGTAATTTAAATAACCTTTATCAGTCATTAGATTACTTACAGATTACTTTAATCTTAAACGATCATTCAATTACTTTAGGTAACCTTCATTGACTATTGTTTGAACTTACATGGCTTTAAAAATTTTGAATAAAAATTTGAATGATGGAACTGAATGATAATCGGATGGCCCTAAATGACCTAGAATGATCATTTTAAAACTTTAAATAAACTCTAGGCTACCTTGAATAATTGTTGTAGCCATAAAAATTATATAGGAATTCGTTTGCTTGAATTAAAAATTTTAATAACGTTGATTAATCCTTGAATTACTTAAATATTACTTCGATTATTGTTTAAATGTAAATAACCTGATCGCCGGAATAATTTTAGATAATTTTAAATGTTTTTTTCTATAATCCTAAAAGATCGGAATAGTCGTGAGAGGGCTTTAAACAACTGAATAGACATTGGAAGATAATTGTTTGACCTTAAAGGATCTTGAGCGTACAATCAATAACTTTAGGTCACCATGATTGACTAATGTATTAACGTAAATTCTCCTCAAAATTACCTTAAATGATCATTAGATAAACTTAAGTAGTCGTAAGACCTTGAACGATCCTTCAATTCAACTTTAGATCGCCTTGACTGACTATTGTATGAAAGTAATTGATCGTCAGAATTATCTTTAATGATCATCCGATGATGTTAAATGGTCGTGAGATGGATTTAAAAGTAAAAAAGGAAAACTATTGAATTACTTATTGATGACTTTGATTATTATGTGAATGTAGAATCGCCGGAATAACCTTAGATAATTTTAAATAGCCGCAAGAAGGTTTTAAATAACTAAACAAACATTGGAAGATAATTATTTGACCTTAAATGACCTTAAACGACCATTTAATAACGTTAGATTTTTTATCACTGTATATTAATGGTTTATCAACATTAATAAATTTGGTAAAATTTGAGCCTAAATGAAAATCGGTTGACCTTGAATGACCTCAAATGATCATTTAAAAACTAATTATTGGATGAACTTCAATGACTTTTAAAGAATGATAATAATAATAACCTTAAATGGTTTTGCTTTTTTGGCTGGTGATCGTAAATTGTCATGAAAGGGCTTTTAATAACACTAAATAAACATTGAAAGAAAATAATTGAATTAAATGACCTTGAACGAACATTGAATAATTTTGGATGAACATCGAAAGATCGTCGGACTTTTACCTTAAATGATCATTTAAAAACATTTAATAAAATTCTATGAACCTGAATGGTAATCGAATGATCTTAAATGACCTGGAATGATCATTTGAAAACTTTAAATAAACTTTAGTGATCGTTAAAGGACCTTGATTAACTGTTATCGATACAATGGTATAGAAAAATTAATTCAATCACTAAAATTTGTAATTTAAATTACCTTGATTAGCCATTGGATTACTCAATCATGACATTGATTGATTATTATCTGAGTGTATATGATCTTTAATTATCGCCGGAATATTCTTAAATAATTTTGAATGTACGTTCGATGATCTTGAATGGTCGTAAGAGGGCTCTAAATTACTGAATAGTTAATTTTTGAACTTAAATGATCTCTAACGATAATTTAATAACATTGGGTCATCTTAAAGAAACATTGAAAGATAATTTTAGGACCATAAATGACCTTAAATGGCCATTTAATAAGTTTGTATTGATTATTATTATCAGTGTGTATGATGATCTTTAATGATCGCCGAAATATTCTTAAATAATGTTCGTTTCATGATCTTGAATGGTCGTTAGTAATTTAGAACCTTCCAAATTACTAAATGGATTTTGATGGATTTATTTTCGATTTTAAATAATCTTAAACAATCATTCAGTAACCTTAGGTCACCTTGAATAAACATTGGAAGATAATTTTATGACCTTAAACGACCTTGAATTGTTATTTAATAATTTTTGTTGTCCTAGATTGACAATTATTATCTGAGTGATCTTTCATGACAGCTGGAATATTCTTGAATGTTCGGGAATATTCTTGAATAATTTTGAATGTTCGTTTGATGATCTTGAATGGCCGTGAAAACTCTTTAAATAACTAAATTAACATTTGAAGATAATTTTTTGAGCTTAAATGATCTTGAACGATCAATTAATAATCTTTGGCCACCCTTAATAAACATTGAAAGATCATTTTATGGCTTTAAGTGACCTTGAATAATCATTTAATAAATTTTGATGACCTAGATTGACTATTGCATTATTGTCGTGGGAATTACCTTCAATAATCGTTCGATGATCTTAAATAGTCATGATATGACTGATAAAAAAAATTGGATGAACCTAAATCTATAATAAGATGATCTTAAATGAACCTGATTGAATATATGATAACTTTAATTAAATTTAACTGACCGTTAAGGGATTTTGAATAATTTTTATGGCTATAGAAAATAATCTAATCAAAATCAAATTTGTATTTGAAATTACTTCAATTATTTCAATATTGATTAACCTTGAAGGATTATTTAATAAATTTAGATATTTATGAGTGATCGTTAATAGATCTTGGTTTTCGATAACTTTGAAGAAATAATAATAATAATAATAATCTTTATTGGTGTTATGGACATAATTAGTCTTACACAAGTTATAGGATCTGTTGGAGGAAGCTAAATAATAATCGCATCATCTTAAAGACCCTTTAAATAACTTTGAATAAACAGGGAATAAAACAGCAGCACTTTCTTCACAATTAATGTCAATAATAACATCTTTATTTACAGAAAAAAAGAAATACATTTACATGTAATTAACAATATGAGATTTATTTTTTTCTGTCAAACGGCCATCGACTCGCGGTCTTTCAGCCCAATAAATTTTATGCATTAATTGTGAAGTAAGTGTAAGTATTTCATTCCAAGTTTATAAATTAAACCTTTACATAACTAAAAAAAAATTTTAACCCTGAATGACGCTTAGATTTTAAACCGTATGTTTTATTAATTGATTTGTTGTATACGTAATTTATAAATGAATGTTATTAGTTACATTACTTTTAATCTGTTTTGATTCTCACCTTTAATAAAACCTTCGTACCGTAAACATTAGTGCGTTATTTCCCTTTTCTTGGTGAATACTATAAGGAGCATCCCTTGAGTCATAACAATCCCAGAGTTCACGACTTCGAACCTCCCGAGGTGTTAAAGTTTACGCACAGTGAAGTTACCTATCGGCCCGAATAAACTTTTTATCATTATTATCATAGTAACTTGGGTAAATTATATAAATATTATTTATTTCCTATGTAATTATTACCGAAATCAAGTAGATAATATATATATAAATATGCACTGAAATTAAAAGTATTGATCTGAATAATTAATTACTCTACCAAAAATGCATCTAAAAATTAATATTTAATTTGTAGTCTGTTTTTGTGAGTTACGTGAGCATAAACTTAATTAATTAATAATGCGTTAAAAAACCTTTCTTCACAATGTATTGAAATATTAGATTAAATAAATAATTTGACTAACAACATCAAAATAAGTAGGTTCCATAAATGATAAATTATTTAATGAAAATACCTCTATTGTAATGTAATTGTTAAGAATATCATTTAATTTCTAATTAAATAACGTAAGCAGTACAATTTCTGACATGTAATAATTATCATAAAGTTAATACTGCCATGTTTTATAAGCAAAAACTAATTCTAAGATTTTTTAATTAAATTTTATCGTAATATACATCAGTGTTTAAAAAAAAAATCAAATTAAGGAGCCCGACTTTTAATTAATCTGCAACTAGCACTAAGAAATCAATCTCTTTACGTGATCACTTTACGGAATGGCAGTATCTCCTCGTATTTTTTTCTTTTTCGGTCTGGTGTCCTGCCACTCTTTCACGACACGCTCTTAGTCGAACAGAGCGCCTCATTACTTTCTTCTCTCCCTTTAATTCCGTCCGTTACGTTCTGCCCTTATGTTCCACTTCTAATTTATAAAACGGCGTCAGGGAGACAGAGTAACATCGCCGTATAACGTCTGCGGAACGTGCGGGATTACCGGCGGGAACGTGGAAGGGAGGTCGGTAAATCTGCCATCGGGAGATTATGGTGGAGGCGCCGGGAGACCCGACGCCGCTGTACAGGTCAACGTTAATATACTGCCCCTAGTACACACTGGATCGATCAGTACGGACCGTAGGTGGATTCTAGTTGATGGATGGTCTATTTCGTGTAGTAGTTAAAAACCGTTGTTTTGTAAGAGGTTTATATTTTTGGTGAAAACTCTCAATGATGATTTTTTTTATTTAAGACTTATATGTAAATAAGTTACTGTATTAAAGATGTGGAATAATAATTAATTAGAGAATTAATTGAATTTATTTTATATAGGAATAATAACGTAATTCTATGAATATAAATTAATAATTTAAAAAAATCAACTCTTTGTGATTGTTAATATACATATATATATTTAAAAAGTTTCCAACTTTCTAGAGGATTTCGTAATTAATAATGAATGGTGTGTAATAGGTCAAAGTAGTAACCGCGTTACAAGCCTTAAGCCCCTCCACCACCCACCCCTATTTCCGGTGGAGCGTCCATTAATTCTGTCCGCCATCCCAATTTGCATTTAAAACACAGAATGTCTGCTTAATTACAGCATGCAGCAGTGGCGTAACGCCCGACTACTTTTCAGCACGCGATCTTTCCTTCCTCCACCACCTATACATACGCCCTAATTAGACCTGTGTCCCCAGACGGACGGTAAAAATAACCTCGTAAACATAAAAATAAAAAGGACTGCGGCGCTCAAAAAGGTCAGAGCGATAAAATGGGGAAGACGAGTGGAAACGTATAAAAATCTAAATGTGTCATGTATAAATTGGTATGAATTTTTTCTAGGAAAAATGTACTACACTACTGATAAAAATACAATTACGTTTTTTTATTTGATTGTTTGTAAATATTTAAGAGCTTTTCACAAATGAAGTATTAATGGTTTTACTTTTAAATAGTGGACTTATCTGAATCTCTCGTATTAACTTTTTGCGATGGTGAAGGTTGCTTAAATTAACTAACATTTAATACAATTAGTTTTGAGTTGTTTCTGCAAATTTTATGCGCAGTAGTTTCTGAAGAATTTTTTCTTTATTAACTATCTGTAAACTTTTATAGTACTTTGCTTTGATTTTAATTCATAATGAATTGAGGTTCTTTCTTATCAGCATTTTAAGAATTAATATTAAAAACTTATTGATTAAGGATGTATCATTTACTTAACAATTGTGTAATTTATATGTCTTTGATATTTATCCTTTCTAGTAGTTTTCATTTTATGAGCCTACAATTTTCCATGGAGATTAAGTTGAATTCAATATCCTCTTGCCACCGCAATAGACAGAAAAACAGCCACCAGATTAGTACTGCGGTTGAATTGCTATACTACCCTTCTTACATGGTGTTTGCTAGATAACTTCAACATCACCAATTTCAATAGCTGCGCTATTCTAAATGTAGCTACAAAATGTTTGAACTGATAAATAAATTGCAAAAGAAATCTGATCTGTTTATATCAAAATTTATACTCTAATTAAAATTTTAATATTTTTGGGCTATTAGGACTTTAAATTTTAGCTTGTAGACTTGAAGACGATAATTAAATCATCAAAATATATTAAAAATCGTGTTGAATTAATTTCTACTTTCACTTGGTTTGTCAATTCTTTGGAACGTTTGTGGCAAATTCAGATAGCATTCTGTATAGGTGTAGATCGAAAGACAATTTTGTCTTTGGAATCCAGATTGGCGGTCTAGTGTAGAGATTATAAAGATTTCTTTGGGATTAATTAACTTCTCACTTAACCCATGGCGAAACATTTTTATGTTAACAAAAGCATTAATTAAGCACTTGGTTATGTGTTACTATTTTTAAACAAAACCAAGTGCTTAATTAATCTTTTTATTAAAGATTTCTTCGGTTGTGTGTAATAAGTGATGTATGCTTGAAAACTGACGAGTATCGGATTTGATAATAATACGAGGGTAGGTTGAAAAGTTTCCGGAATGGGCAAGAGATGGCGCGCGTATCGTGAAATTGTTATGATGGCTGTCAAGGCTAACCTATTTTAGGTAATCTGTCAAATTTTCAGACATGTGCGTCGTTCCGTTTTTGTTTACTAGGATATCTTGTGAAGCAAGTCAGGCACTTTTGCAAAAATGGATAAAAACGAATTTCGTGGAGTCATCAACATTTCTGGATGGATGGGTGTCTGAAAATTTGACAGCTTACCTAAAATAGGTTAGCCTTGACAACCATCATAACAATTTCACGATACGGAAACTTTTCAATCTATCCTCGTACATATTCCATCAGTTTATTACAAAATTTTCCCTTTTGGCTTCGGGATGAAAATTACCGTTATTTTTCAATCGTACTCTACAGACAGTTATTTTTAATATTGGTTCTAATTAAGAAGTTCATTCAACATCGACCTTATTTAGGTTGATGATCTCTTCAATCTCAAGTGGAATAAAAGCGAATAGTAGAGTTGCTATTTAAATACGCCTTTCCTAATATTCATTCTCCTTTGTCTTATGTTTAGAACTCACCTATATCTAATATTAAACACTTATAAACGATTTTTTTTATTGGAGTTATTTCTTGACATCCAACCTACATTAGTTTTATTAATTGATACTTCCAATTACAGATTGTGTAATTTTCCAATATTCATTACAAACGCTAATTTTAATTTAAATGTTACCTTTACATTTTACTCAATTTTTGTTATAATGAATAAATCATTTGCAAATTTATCAAATTTTATAACATTAGGTAACAAATCTTATATCCTATAATAATGGTCCTAACACTAATCCTTGTGACACACCATATGAACAGATTTTTCTAATTTTACCTCCCAAGCCTAATAAACCAATAATGTTTGCACATCTTTAATAAATAATTTGTGATTCCTTTACTAATCATTTTTTTAAATTATATTAAATCGTCCACGTGAAGGAATTAAATGCGTTCTTCACATCAATTGTAATTCCCAAATAAAACATAATTTCCTTATCAACGAACCAGAATTAGCTTCTTTACAAATATTTCTTCTTACATCCATAACATTTACACGTCCTTGAAAAAAATCAGAACGAAATTTTATAATTAAACAAACATTTGGATTTATAATCTTTTATTTAATTGTAAAATTTCTTTAGTTTTAGAGTTATAAACAAAATCAAAATTGAAATATAAATAACTTTCTATAGCTAATCTTATCTAATTTAGATTTAAAGTTCGCCCACCAATCATGCATTAAATTTTTACTAATTTACTCACTAAAAAAATTACTTTTCTAATTCCTTTTTTATTCAAAACGTTTTGTAATTAATTTCATTGGATGCAGAGAGACGATAAGGAATCAAAGTTTATATGTATATGTAGGGTAGGTGGGTGGCCTCCACCCCACCCTCTAATCAGTAAAACATCATCAAAAATTATTTAGAATGTTTGTTTGAATTAATCTATTAAAATTTGCAATAATGCTATGTTTATTTGCGTTTTACTTTTAATTAAAACACTCGCTTATGTTTTACTGATTAGAGGGTGGGATAGAGGCCACCCACCCACCCTACATATACATGATAACTTTAATTGCTAGTCGTTGATGATTTTGCTGCTAAAAACAGCCAAACCTTTGATGTAAAAAAATAAAACAAAATCAAAATTTAGGTTTAAATATAAATGTCTTTCTATAGCTAATATTATTTAATTTAGATTTAAAGTCTGCCCACCCATCATGCATAATTTTTTTTTTACTAATTTACCCAAAAATTTAACCTTTCTAATTTCTTTTTTATTCAAAAATTTTGTAACAAACTTTATTGGAAACTGCGAGACGATATAGAATTAAAGTTCATATTTATATGTAGGGTGGGTGGGTGGCCTCTATTCCACCCTCCTATCAGTGAAACATTAAAAATTATTTGAAAAAAGTGAATAAATCTATAAAAACTTGTAATATTGTAATGTTTCTTTACTTTTTACAACTTTTAATTACATTTCTCGCTTATGTTTCACTGATTGGAGGATGGGTTAGAGGCCACCCACCCACCCTGCACAAACATGATAACTTTAATTACTCATTGTTGATGGATTATACATCTTTTTTTAATTTCCCTGAGATAGAATTTGATACTTTTCAAACCATACAAAAGTTAAAGGGAACGAGAAACTGAACAAGTTTTATTAAAACATATATTTTTTACAATCTAAAGTACATTTTATCATTTATTAGTTTATTCAACAGAAATAATTTCATTCAAATTAGTGTTGCTTTGATAGTTGTACTATTTGTAACACGCAAATTAATTTGTATTATTCAATGTCTGTCGAAGTATTAGCTAGAGAAGTAGTTGTTTCAAATTAATTTGTTTTGTAGTCTTAGTAAGACTCATTATTGTAGATTCACGAAATGTTTTCGTATTTTTAAATTAATTATATATTTTCTCCTCTTCCGGGACAAAAATTAAAAATTAAAAATTTGATATTTTTTGCAATAACATAAAATTTATATAACAAATAATTGTAAAGAATTTAAAATTGAGCAAATTATCAAGAATAACCATTTTGCGTAAACGTCATATTTTTCAAGAAAAATATTGCTAAAGTACTATGATGGCCACATCACCATTTTTTAAATTTTTAAAAAGATTTCAACAGGTTAAACTTCGTGATACTTTGTTTAATAATCCCATATGTATCATACTTAGAAAGTTACAATTTTATTGTGATAGTTTCTGGAGTGTTTTGTCAATGCTATAATATTTGAAATCGTTTATAGTACTTCTTTCCTTTGAATTTAAGCGATGATTTTAGGTTCGTTCGCATTCTTATCGTGAAAATATCTGTTAAGAATCCCTGTAATGTCAATGTACTCCCCTTAGCGGTCCCTAAACCGCTCGATACGACGTTTCCATTGCTGAAATCAGTGCTGGAAGTCCTCTTCTACTAGCTGGTTGAGAACCTACTTCGCTTTTGCTTTAATCGCTTCCACACTTTCAAATCTTATCTTGACCTTGGAAAATAGAAAACATTCACAGGCGACAAGGTCACAGATGCCGTATTTTGCAAGAAACGCTTTCACAGATAAGGCAGAATGGACTGGTGTAGTGTCTTGGTGAAGGATCCAGGTCTTGGCCTTAGATAAATCGGGTCTTCGTGTTCTCACAGGGCCTTCAGAACCTCTATGTAGGAATGTTGATTTAACATAGACATGTGACCAGTCTTTCTCTTTTCCAGGTTTTTGGTTTTTGAGATGTTACTTTGTAGAGCTATAGAGAATAATAAGGTCATTAAAATTAAATAAAAAATCAAGTCGAATTATTTTAAATCACTCGGTCCATCAATTCTTTGGATCATTTGGGGCACATCCAGATGCAGTAACTAGCAGGTGACTCTAAAATGTCTTGCACATTTACTCATTTATTACTAAGCACACACTTTAGTTTGTAATCAAGTGTAATCCAGGAAAACCCAGCGATACTATCCTCTTCATTGCCTCGTTTTAGAGAAAATGAAACTTTGATAGTTTTAGTTGTATTTGAATGATATCGATTTGCAATGACCAAGTCATGCAGTGCTGATATTCTTCTGAGCACGTTTAAATGTACCCGATATGTTTAATGCATACATTATAATTAGTTCCATCATCTATCTGAGCAGGTAGATCATTGATGTATATCAAAAAGAGCAGGGTTCCAAGCATTGAACCTTGAAGGACCCCATATGATATACTATCTGATTCAGATGACATTTCTTTAAGTACAAGAGTTTGACATCTATTTTGCAAATAGGAATTGAGTAGACGACAACATAACGGTTTAAATTTATAAAATATAATTTTCGCAGTAGAACGTCACTTTTAACACAGCCAAATGCCTTGATAAGGTCAAGTAAAGATATTGCACAGAATTCTCTGTTGTGTAGTAACTTGTAATTTCTTCTACAAGGACACGAACTGTCTCCATAGTCGATCGTCCTCTGCGAGAGTTTTAAAGAGCAGTTTTGTACCTCTTATTAAATTGAAAATAATCTTGTTTAAGCCTAGGTAACTTCAAACGGGCCTTTTTTTAAAATGCAACTGTTACTCACATTTTAAGTACACTGTTTTACCAAACTACTTCATTATTAAATTTGCGCGCGACTCTCTCGAGAGTTCCTTCCAAAAATTCTTGCACGTAACAAGTAATTTACTAATTAAATTCCACATTCATTCTATTAATTCAATTTAAGATCTAATAAGTAAAACTCATGGGAATGTTTCACTGATAGGAGGGTAGGATGGAGACCACCCACCCACCCTACATATATATGAACTTTTTGTAAATACATCAACGCTTTTATGTTTTATATAATTGAAAACTAAACGACGATCAGGAAATGAAATTATTATGTATATGTAGGGTGGGTGGGTGGCCTCTATTTTACATTTCAATTTTAAAAATATTCTCAAGGGTTCCTTAAAAAATTCTTGCACATTACAAAAAATGTATTGATTGAATTCTACGTTGATTTTATTCTGTTGATAAAGATTTAATCAGTACAATTGAGACGTATTTTTTACTAATGGCAGGGTTGAATAGTGGAAAATCACCTATCCACCATATATATTTTAACATATTATTGGGTGTTTTCGTGTTGTATTATAAATTAAAACAGTATAATTTCATCAATAATTTTAGGTTTATTTATTGGAAACTTAACTAACTAAAGTTACCATATATATGTAGTTTGGATGGGTGGTATCTATTCTACTTTTCATCTTTTTAAATATTCTTTAGGGTTTCTTCAAAAATTATTGTGCGTAACAAGTAGTTTATTGATTAAATTTCACATTGATTTTGTTTTTCAATTTAAAGTTTAATAAGTCAAATTGACGCTTAGGTTTTACTGATTGGAGGGTGGGATAGTGGCCACCCACCCACCCTACATATATATTGAAACTTAAATTGAAACAGTGTCGACTTTTTCTTGTAAATACATTAACGCTTCTATAATTTTATTTTCAATAAAATTAACACTTTCGCTGCTACATTCTTGATGGAACATAATTACATGGGGGTGGATTTGTGAGGAAACTGATAAAGTAATCATAGAACAAAACAAAACTTTCATTTAAAAAGCTCCCCTGCTTTAATTCATTTAATTTTATTTAATGAGATTATTATACATCAGAAGAAAATTTACTGAAAAAATAAAACCAGTTACTGAAAAATTCTGAAACATAAAATAATAATTTTACGATAAGACAAATTACTTAAAAAATAAAGAATTATTAACTTAAATAATTAAAGAAAGTTTTGATAACATGGAATAAGAAATGCTAGAAAATTATAAATAAAAAATTTCTGGAAAAAACTATTTAACACAAACGAATATTGCAAACAGTCATACTTAATTAGAATGTGTCTTTTTTTTTACTATAAATATAAGCATTCGGTACCTTCTGAAATAAATCAAGGTGTTCCGCAGGGTTCTAGCTTAGAGCTCATGTTATTTACATTTCTTTTTATAAATGTTCTTCCTGCAAAAAGTAATATGGGCGATGTTGTACACTTTCTCGATAACTCTATGTTTATAAAATGTATTTTCTTAAGAACGTTACTACGTGATAATTTATGATATATATATACTAAACGAACGCACTTACAAATCTTAATGCGTTAGTTTGTGTTTAATTTAATTAAATTTTAAACCACAATTATATTCTCCGTAACGCCAGCGAAGCACATGCCTTAAATTTTTAACTGTAGTTTGAAGATGATTTTCTAAACGTTAAAACCTATCACTAATAAAATATTATGTGTGATAACAACAATATATACTTAATGAATTTACCTAAATAAAAAACTCAATCGTTTCATATTTTCTTTAATTACTTATGGAACCATTATTTATAATTTTAAAATATAAAAACATTACATAAATCTAAAACAATGAGTCTTACTAAGACGACGGACTAAATGACTTTAATACATTTTATCATTTAATTCTTGCATTTATGATTACATATATTGATTTTTAATGAATGATTAATTTGGCTCTGCGTTTTTTTTTCTCTTATTTATTAAAATTCAAAATTTTTTTTCTTTTTGCTTACATTTCACTAAAATTTCCTTATATGCGTACACATAACATCCAACATATGTTCCATACTTATACGATACGTCCATACATTTATGTATATATTTCAAACGGATACAATCCTTACGGGGGGATGAATCCTTCGTGCGTCAGGGGGGGAGGTGGATGGGAATATTTTAAAGCAGAGACGTCGAAAGGGGCGGAACCCGTAAGGTCAGCACGCGCTAATCGATATTTCTGCTGCTGACTACCCCTCATTTACATGCACACTCTCGCTGATGTCGGAAGGGTGACACGGGGGCCCTAAAAAGGGCCGCGCCCCCCCGAAGTTAGGTGTACGCTACATTATTAATGACGCGAAAGGGGGACACACTTCACGCACAACAAGAAGGAACAACGCGTGGTGTAGAAAACAATGCGTTCGTTTACCGCCCAGTTTTGCTATTCGGTAAAAGAATTTAGTGGATTTAGTTTATTGTGAAAAGAAATTTATTCATTTGAATAGGGACAGAAATAAAAATGAATGATTTCAAAAAAATAAAGTCTTTATATTTATCTTTCATTATCTTTATCTTAGTTTTTCCTTTTTATAAAATCTAAACCATTCTTCATTCTCTAGAGAATTATATAGAATTTTCCAGAACATCTCGCCTTATTTTTCAGAAACTTTTATTAACAATGTTAGAAATATCCAGCAATTTCTCAAAAGGTTTATTAAAGTTTTTTTTTTGTTTAGTTTAGTAAAGCATTTTATTCTCTAAAATTACAATTTTTTTAAGAGTTTCAACATTTTCTACTAATTTCAAGAATTTTCTTTAAAAAAATAGCACTGGAGTTTTCTCCTTAAGTCTTGTCAAGTCTTCTTTAAAGGCTTAAAATGTTTGCGTCAATTTATATCAAACCTGAAATAGAATTTATTTCATTTTAAACAAATTCTTCCTCATTTCTTAATTCCTTACCTTCAAATGGAGATAAGTTCATAGCTTGTAATAAAATTTTGAATGTCTATCTAAATTCTATCTAAACAATTTGATAAAAAACTGGTAAAGTGTACCTCTTATAAAATAGCAGAAAAATGGCCAGGTCTTCATCCCTTTATTTTCAAAAGCGTAATTGGCACATGTTACATGATTTTTCCAAGAATGCTTAGGATCAAACATGTTTTTTAAAGGAGCATAATACTTGAATGATAAAGCAGACTATTACTAAAGTATTATTATCCTTAAAAAAATTAAAAAAGTACTTTAATGTGAAAAAAGTAAGTTAATTAAAGTGTAGCCAGTTTAATAACTTAAACATAGTCTTGTTAAGTCTATTGTTTAAGGTATCATAATGCTGACATAATTAACCTTTGTTTGATATATCGTACTCTTGACCTTTTTAAATGAAAAATTTATTCGATGTTTGTTTTTTGAGTTTAGTAAAGAGTATACCACTGTTGTATCCTTTCTCCACACTTTATTTATTTGCTTAGAAATATATTTAGATTGCTAAGCGTTCATTATCAATAACGACATTTTATTAAGGTATTGATGTATTCTTCTTTATCCTTAATTAACCTTTATTTGATTTCTCGTACTCCTCAATACTCAATTATTACCAAAGCTGGCCTACTCTTGGCCAATTTCAATTAGCCTTTTATTTATATATTTCATCACCAAAATCAAATTAATTGAAAATTGTATCTAAAAAATTCGTCGCCATAATTCAAATTTGGTTATTTAAAGTAGGTATAAAAGCAATGTTTCAATTTGTTATCATATTTCATCTGTTATCTGTCATTTGCTATTTGTCATCTATCATCTACCATCATTCATCTGTCATCTTCTATCTCCTATCATATATTATCTGTTATCTGTCATTTGTCACTTTTTTTCATTTTTATCTGTTAATTGTCAACAAAAGTTAAAAAAATAAAACAAACAGGATAAAATGTGGCAAATATTAAAATAATCAATCACAGACAATAAAAAATTAAATTGTTAAAATGTCTTAAAATTTTGCTGAACTAAAAGAAAAACTAAAAATAGAAAAATGAAGAGATTAAAAGAAAAAAAAATGAAAATTTAGTACATCAAATATATACAAATAACATTTGGAAAATGTTTTTCTTTTAAAATTCTCCAACATTGGATACTTTGTCAGTTGTCATTTGTCGCCTGCCACTCGTCACTTGTCATTTATTAGTCACCAATTGCCAATAGAAAATTTTCATTTGTCATCTGTCGTATTTCATTTTTCATTTGTATATTTATTATCTGTCATCTGTCATTTGTAAAGGGTCCGCCAATAGGGACGCGCGAAGTTTGCCGGAAGGGTGCGGCCATGTTGTTCGAGGTAGAGCTGTCAAAGTTGCTGTCATTTGTTCAGTATATAACCCCAAATCACCATGGCAAGTTTGAGTGTCGAGCAGCACGTGCAAATTATTAAATTGTTTTACGAAAATGGGTCATCAGTTCGAGCAACGTTCCGCGCACTTCGCCCATTTTACGGTCGCGATGATCGGCCTGTAGAGTCGACTATCCGTCGATTGGTGGGCAAATTCGAGTCGATTGGTTCAGTAAACAACCAGCCAACACTGACACGTCGACAAAACGCCCGATCGAACGAAAATATCGCTGCTGTCCGTGAGAGAGTGCGCGAGAACCCGAGGCAGTCCATTTTTTGTCGTGCACAGGAACTTGGCCTTTCGGAGACATCAACTCGCAGAATTTTGCATCTGGATTTGGGTCTGCACCCGTACAAAATCCAATTGACCCAGGAGCTCAAGATAAACGACCACAGACAGCGTCGGGCGTTCGCTGACTGGGCTCTGGAGCAGTTGGAAGCAGACCCCCATTTTGGCCGAAAAATCATCTTCAGCGACGAGGCTCATTTCTGGATGAACGGGTATGTGAACAAGCAAAATTGCCGCATTTGGAGTGAGAACAACCCACACGAGGTCCACCAAGTGGCAATGCATCCCCAGAAAGTCACTGTTTGGTGTGGATTTTGGGCCGGCGGCATCATCGGTCCGTACTTTTTCGAGAACGAAGCTGGGGCGGCCATAACCGTCAATGGGGAGCGCTACAGGTCGATGATAACCAACTTCTTTTGGCCTAAACTGGATGATATGGACACGGACGACATGTGGTTCCAGCAGGACGGCGCCACGTGCCACACAGCTCATGCCACAATGGACATTCTGCACGAGCGATTTCCGGACATGGTCATCTCTCGCGGAGGCGATATCAACTGGCCACCGAGATCGTGCGATTTAACGCCTTTAGACTTTTTTCTCTGGGGCTATCTCAAGTCGCTGGTCTACGCCAACAAGCCTCTAAACACCCATGACCTCAAAGTCAACATACGCAACGCCATCGCTCAAATTGAGGCCGATATGTGCTCCATCGTAGTCATCGAAAATTGGACCTCCCGGATCCGGGCTACCAAACGGAGCCGCGGTGGTCATTTGAACGATGTTATCTTCCGTACTTAATGGGGTCGAATACCCTTTCGAATGAAAAATAGATTTCGTTTCTACCTCACACACAACTTGTTTTATTCAATTTTAAAGTTCACGCGCCTTTATTGGCGGACTCTATAATATGTAAAATATATCATCTGTCATCTGCCACCTGTCATCTGTTGTCTGTCATCTATCAACTGTCATCTGTAATTAACTGTCATCTGTCGTCTGTAGTCTATCATCTGTCATTTGCTATCTGCCATCTGACATCTGCCACAGATGATAAATCTGTCATGTGACATCTATCATCTAGCGTTTGCCCTCTTTCGCCTGTAGCCTATAATCTATCATTTGCTATCTGCCATCTGACATTTGTTATCTGCCGTCTGTCATCTGTTGTTTATCATCTATCATTTGCTGTCTGCCAACTGACATCTGTCATCTATTATCTGTAATCTCCTTTGTCATCTTATCATTTTTATTATTTTTACCATTTTTGTCATTTTTATCACTTCTCATCTGTCACCTGTTGACATGAAAATGACAAATAAACTGATAAAGAGCAAAACACATGACACGCAATACATGATTGATATCAAGAGTCAATTGAAAATTTTCATTTGTCATCTGCCATCTCTCGTATGTCATCTGACATTTGTGATCTGTCGTCTATCATTTGTCTTTTGCTCTATGCCATCTATCATCCGTCATCTGTTATCTGTCGTCTGTCATTTTATCATTTTTATTATTTCTACCTTATTGTCATTTTTATCATATCTCATCTGTCATCAATTGACATGAAAATGACAAATGAACTGATAAAGAACAAAATACATAACACGCGATACATGATGTGTTCAATTAAAAATTTTCATTTGTCAACTGAAATTCGACATCTGTCATCTCTCATATATCATATATCATCTGACATCTGACATCTGTCATCTGTCGTCTATCATCTGTCATTTTCTCTATGCCATCTGTCATCTGCAATCTGTAAACCGTCATTTGCCATCTGCCATCTGTCGTCTGTAGTCTATCATCTATCATATGCTATCTGGCATCTATTATGCGTCATCTGTCGTCTGAAATCGGTCACCTGTCGTCTGTCGTTTTATCATTATTATTTATACCAATTATGTTAATTTTTATCATACCACATCTGTCATCTATTGACATGAAAATAACAAATAAACCGATAAAGAACAAAACATATGACACGCGATACACGATAGATGTCAATTGTCAATTGAAAATTTTCATTTTTCATCTGAAATTTTACATCTTTCATGTCATTTTACATCTGTCGTCTGTAGTCTACCATCTGTCATTTGCTATCTGTCATCTGACATCTCCCATCTATCATCTGTCATCTATTATCTAGCGTCCGCCGTTATAATCTATACTTGCTATCTGCCATTTGACATCTGCCATTTGTCATCTGTTGTTTATCATCGGTCATTTGCTATCTGTCATCTATTATCTGTATTCTGTCGTTTGTCATTTTATTTTTTTTATTATTTTTACTATTTTTGTTATTTTTTATCACTTCTCATGGAATCTGTTGACATAAAAATGACAAATAAACTGATAAAGAGCAAAAAATATTACACGCAATACTTTATAGATGTCAAGTGTCAATTGAAAATTTTCATTTGTCATCTGAAATTTGTCATCTGCCATCTCTCGTATGTCATCTGACATCTGTGATCTGTTGTCTGTCGTCTATCATCTGTCATTTGCTCAATGCCATCTGTCATCTGAAATCAGTAAACTGTCATCTGCCATCTGTTATCTGTCGTCTGTAGTCTATCATCTATCATATGCTATCTGTCATCTATTATACGCCATTTGTCATCTATCATCTATCTTTTGCTCTATGCCATCTGTCATCTGTAATCTGTTAACTGTCATCTGTCGTCTGTAGTCTATCACCTATCATATGCTATCTGCTATCTATCATCCGTCATCTGTCATCTGTCGTCTGTCATCTGCCGTCTGTCATTTTTATCATATCTGATCTGTCATCAATTGACATGAAAATGACAAATAAACTGATAAAGAACAAAACACATAACACGCGATACATGATGTCAATTGTCAATTAAAAATTTTCATTTGCCATCTGAAATTTGACATTTGTCATCCCTCATATATCATCTGTCATATCACATCTGACATCTGGCATTTGTTATCTCTGACCCGTAGTCTGTCGTCTATAATCTGTCATATGCTCTATGCCATCTGTCATCTGTAAACTGTCATCTGCCATCTGTCTGTAGTCTATCATCTATCATATGCTATCTGTCATCTATTATACATCATCTGTCATCTGTCTGTTGTTTATCATCGGTCATTTCCAATCTGCCATCTGACGTCTATCATATATTATCTGTAATCTGTAGTATATTATTTTATAATTTTTATTTTTTACCATTTTTGTCATTTTTTATCACTTCTCATCTGTCACCTGTTGACATGAAAATGACAAGTAAACTGATACAGAGCAAAACACATGACATGCAATACATTATAGATATAAGTGTCAATTAAAAATTTTCATTTGTCATCTGAAATTTGTCATCTGTCATCTCTCATATATCATCTGTCATATTTCATCTGACATCTGACATTTATCATCTGTGATCTGTCGTCTGTCATCTATCATTGTCATTTGCTTTATGTCATCTGTCATCTGCAATCTGTAAACTGTCATCTGTCATCTGTCATCTGCCGTCTGTAGTATATCATCCATCATATACTATCTCTCATCTATCATACGTCATCTGTCATCTGCTATCGGCCATATGTCGTCTGTCATTTTATCATTATCATTTTTACCTTTTTTGTCATTTTAATCATATCTCATCTGTCATCAATTGACATGAAAATTACAAATAAACTGATAAAGAACAAAACACATAACACGCGATACATGATGTCAATTCATCTTTCATCTCTCATATATAATATGTCATCTCATCTGACATCTGTCATCTGTGATCTCTCGTCTGTCATCTATCATCTGTCATTTGCTCTATGACATCTGTCATCTGCAATCAGTAAATTGTCATCTGCCATCTGTTATCTGTTGCCTGTAGTCTATCATCTATCATATGCTATCTGTCATATATTATACGTCATCTGTCGTAATCTGTCATCTGTCATTTTATCATTATTATTTCTACCATTTTTGTCAATTTTTATCATGTCAGATTTGTCATTTATTGACAGGAAAATAACAAATAAACTGATAATGAACAAAACACATAACACGCGATACACGATAGATGTCAATTGTGAATTGAAAATTTTTATTTTTCATCTGTAATTTGGCATTTTTCATGTGTCATCTTTCATATGTTATCTGTCAACTGTTGTCTGTCACCCATCATCTGTCATTTGCCCTATGACATCTGTCATATATAATCTGTTAACTGTCATCTGCCATCTGTCATCTATCGACTGTAGTGTATTATCTATCATATGCTATCTGCCATTTGATATCTGTCTTCTATCATCTGTCATCTGGCATCTACCAACTGTCGTCTGCCGTATTTCATCTGTCGTCTATCATCTATCATTTGCTATCTGACATCTGCCATTTATCATTTGTTAACTGTCATCTGTCGCCTGTTGTCTGTCATTTATCATTTGCTCTCTGCTATCTGATATCTGTCATTTGTCATCCTTCATCTGTCATCTGTCATCTACCATTTGTTATATGTCTATCATTTTATCATTATTATCATTTTGCAATGAAACAATAGATTTTGTTTGTATAGAAAAGAAAAAGTAAAGTTTTAATAAAAGGATTAATTAAGCACTTGGTTATGTTTCACTATTCTTAACAGTCGGACGATTTCATAAATAATGTTTATTAAAGGTTGAAATACTTATATGAGCTACCCAGCAGGTTACGCATACAATACTGAATCAAATGATGACACACAATAATTAAAAACTAAAGTAAATACCACACTAAAAACTCTTTGTGAGTCCATAGAAATGAGATATAGATTCTATCTATGAAAATTTACAGTTACTAATCATCTAAATCTCATTACATCTGTAATGCGCAAGATAGGCGCAAAGCTTTTGCCGAAAGTGTTCACTGAAAACGAGAAAGAACTTTGAGTTTTGCGCTGTCAAGAATTGTTGGATTTGACTCTGTCGGAACCGGAGACAAATCCTGGATGTTGGAGTCAGAATTAAAAAGACAGAGTAGTGAGTGACATACAAAATCAACTTCCTACACTAAGAAAGCCAAAACCACCAAAACGATGCTCATTGTCTTTTTTTCGCTCAACGTATCATCCACTTTGATACGGCCAGGCTCCACCTGGATAACGCCTCCAGTCGCAGAACCTTCATCGTTATGAATTTTCTGGCCCGGAGCAACACCTCAGTGGTAACCCAGCCTCCTTACAGTCCCGACTTAGCTCCGTTTCCCCAACTGAAGAAAGAACTGAAAGTAAAACATTAAGCGTCCGTAGAAAACATCCAAAAGCATGTTACAACGTTCCTATAGTCGAGCTGTCGAGAGCTGAGTGCGACTCATTGCTTTATAGTGGATGAATCAAGTTTAGGGTAACGTATGTTCATAACTAAATTGGATATCTCGCTTATGCGTATAATTTTAAAATTCTCGAATGTCATATATACATATAAGAAACATATAAACAACGTTATGTTTATGTGTCAAAATAATGTCAGATGCAAGCGCGAGCAAGGACGTAAGCTCTTTATCACCCTATTCTTTAACAGACATACGTTTCGTCTTTCATTTCATTATGTCCCCGTCATTCTTGGATGATATTAGAACGAGATGGATATTAATTGCTATACAATTCTTGCATTACCGTGCATGTGTCAGTCAGCTCTCGAGGGCTCAACTATAGAAGAAATTCCCGTTTAGGAGTTTTAGGGTGCCTTTTAGGCATGGCAGACAGGTTTCTACAACTGTATTGATGTTGGAGGAGAGTATTTTAAAAGAATTTTAAGCGTTTGTATCGATACGATCAATAATTATATTTTTCTCAGAAATTGCGCATTACTTTTGTAATGGACCCTGTATACCGACGTTTCTAAAGCTTTCAACAAGTCAATCACTCTACTATACTACACGTAACCACCACTATTATTTTTAGGCTTGACACCCAGTAAGGAGGTTAAAATGTTAGCTCTCTGCAACAGTTGTAAAATACAAATATTAGAAGAAAATGAAACAAGGTCTTGTTTCATTTACAATAATAAGCATCATGTTTCGAGTTCGCAATTTCGAAATCAACGAATTAGAAATGTATATGTGATGAATGTGCAGAGAACTTTCCAAAAAAAACGTAAATACAAAACATCACAAAACAATAAATTCGATAAAAAAGTAATTAATGAAATACAGGAAGAATTACTTACTCTGAAGGTTAATGAAAATAAAAATAAACTATAAACTGAATTACCGGCCCCAGTTTTAAATTCTAGTATCTAGATGATGACACCAACACCCAATTATTTCAATCAAGCCATGAAAATTACACGAGATAAAATAAAAATTAGAAAAAGACTCCATCCGGGACAATACAAATGGTCAACTGAAAATAATGTAACAAGAAACATGAAATTAATCCGAAAATGGTTACATTAAGTAATCGGAAAAAACACAAATCTACAGAAGAGTGTGACTCTTGATTTTAATCTGTTAATTATTATTGCTAAATATAATGCCTATAAATTCCAATATTTGTAAACGGAATATAAGTTCTCGTTCATACCCCCTAAATTCCATGTTAAATGTAGGAGATGGTTTCATGCAAACTATTTAAATTATACTATTGATTTAATCATATACTACATTAACGAAGGTAAAAACTGTTTACCTAATGATCCTTCGGCAAAACCAAAAGAGGTCGGTGTATCCTTAACTATTATAGAAACAATTAAAAGTGTTCTTAAAAAAGAACTGGCTTCACTTTTGAAGTGGAATTTCAAGCAGCAATGCAGGGCATTTTTAATCAAGTCAGTGACATTAAACAACGTATGAATGCATCTGCAGATGGAACATAGACTATTTTAATTGAGCTAATGCAGTGTCTAAGACGGAAGATCGTGCCGCAAATATTATATTGTATACCATATTATTCCTGAATCTTATGGGTCAACCGATGAGAGAATTGAGAATGGTCTAACTTCAATTAAATACATCTTAAATTTAGGAAAATCAACTGGAAAACTAGACCACTCATTTTTCAATCGTGAAGCAATGTAAAAGCATGACTTTTGTGATGGTAGATCGACTGTATCCAACTTACCAGTTTATCAACCTTATATAATTAATGCACTAGAGGAAAATTGTCATGTGGATGTAGGCTACACCTATTTCACCAAAGCCTTCGATTGTGTTTCTCATTTGAAGTTAGTACAAACATTACATTCTATAGGATCTGGATACTCCATAGCTAAGTGTATTCTCAACTATTTGTCAGATAGACAACAGTGTGTCAAAATTAACAATTTTGTCTCTAAGCCTATCTCCGTAATATCGGTGGTCTAATATTGTTCCTACTTTTCATAAACGATCTTAGTGCTTATATTAAACATTCCAATTTTTTGTTCAAAACGTTTCAAATGAAAAATGCAGCCCACCTACAAGAGAATTTAAACACTATATACATTTGACGTCTTGACAATAACCTGTATTTTAATATTAGTAAATGCATGTCGAAATCTTTTGGAAGGGGTCGTGCTGTTGAAAATAATTACTCAGCTTTACCAACTATACAACAGGTAAAGACCTTGGTGTTTTATTCGGCAATAACATCTCCTTTTCTGAACATATAGACAGCATTTGATGTAAGGCTTTCCAAACGCTTGGTTTCATTAATAGATTTTCGAAAAAAAAACTATTGATACACAGAAAGCTTTAACACGTCCTCAACTAGAATATGCTTCTTGTATTTGGTCTTCGTCGTATCACAATAAAAGAAATCAAATTAAACTTATTTTAAAAAAGGTTGAATTCGAAAATAAAGTTATTATTATTATACAAATGCTGTGTAATGAACAGTTAATAATAGTAGCATAAAAAGAGTAGCAAAAGTGGGTCATGTACATTCTTACCGATTTGCAAAAGATATTGCTGAAAATGATATTTTAAACTATCTAAAAGATTAAGAGGTTAATTAAACACTTGTTTTTGTTTTACTACGGGTTAAGTGAGAATTTAATTCATAGTATTTAAAAGATACACGGAATGGAAAAAATTGGAAAAATATTTATTTCAAATACATAATATAACGTGTAGGCACAATTATATAAATCCAAACAACACAGCCCGACTCGAGTTTCGAAGTTTTATCGTTATTATCACTTGATATATACATACCAATAAAGCTGCTCATCTTCATTATACAAGTACAAATTTTGTAGATAATATTCAAAGATTTACGTGAACTCTGTAAGAATCTTTATCAGTCACATTAGAATGAGCCTATTAGTAACATTTAACAAAATTTTAAAACTAATCTCCGAAAGTTTTGGCGATATGCAAGGTCAATAAGAAAAGAAGATGGCATTCATAATTATATGAGTTATGAGAGAAACTGGTACAGAGAATATTGCGAGTTTATGTTCTGACTTCTTTGCGAAAAATTATCAGCACCAGCACGTCCATTTCAAGAGCAAAGCGCATTGATTAATAATATTGATTTTGGCATTTCGATGGAGAAGTTTTTTGACCTAATATTACAATTAGATATTATTCTTTATCTAGGCCGGATGGAATACCAACTGTATTTACTTCTTATAAAAATTAATTCATGAACTTTTTAGTACCTCTCTGTCATTAGATGTATTTCCTGATGAACGGAAATAAAAGTTATATTAGGCCACTTTTTAAATCAGGTGATCGTAACAATATCCAGCATTATAGGGGAGTGTATTGAATTCGTGCTCCAAAAAAAGCTAGACAAGCACGTTTCAAAGTCTGTATCTAGGATTTGAAAACATTTTTTCTCTCACTCACAACATGGTTTTATTAAGGGCAGATCTACCACGACAACTATATTGTTGTATTTCCAATATCTAGCAGGTGCCTTGGAGGTAATAACATAGATTGATGTCTATACAGATTTATCTAAGGCATTTAATAGAGTTCTAAAATAAATTTGAACAATTTGGAAAAATAGTGAAAAGAAAACCAAGTGTTTAAGTAACCTTCTAATTGGAAAAAATGGGTTTTTAGTAAAAGCTCTAACCTGGGTGTCTTCGTTCTTAATGGGCAGAATACAATATGTGTATCTAAAATAATTGATTTGGCCTCCAGGGTTCTTCAAGGTTCACGTTGCGGACCCATTCCTATTTTCCTCTTTATTAATGATATTAGCAACTTTATTACCAATTGTAAAATATTAATGTATGCAGATTATTTAAAAACATTATTGATACATTGAATGATTGTAATCTTGTTCAACGAGATATAAATAATCTAATGCCGTTGTGTACGCAGAATAAATCATTTATGTATACAGAAAAATTTAATATAATCTTGTTCTGTCTCATGAAGAATAAAATTTGTTTTAATTGTGTTTTAATGATTTAGAGTTATCCACAGTGAGTAGTGTTAAGGAGCTTGGAATAACTTTTGACTTTTGCTTTACATTTCGTGAATATATTGTTAATATTTGAAATCAACCACTTATATTTTTAGATTATCAAACTATTTATTTTACCACTCTTTGGCTTTTTCAGGTCAACATCAAAATTCTGGAGAGTCACAGATAATTAATTTGAATACACTTATTGACTAAATTACTTTTTAGATTACTAAAAAAATTATTAACATCTTTACTCAATCGAATCGATATCTCAACTCAATTCTCGGAATTCATACAAGCCTGTGTGTGGGTGTGTGTGTGTGGGTAGAAGCGGCGTTTACAGTACATTTCCGCCCCTGTAAAGATCTGTTAAGGCAGCGCTCCTTTGTACGTGTGTAAGCGTCGTCTGGGGGCGGAGGGTTGCGCGACGATCACGGCAATTTACCTCCCTGAAAATGAACTCCCGGCAAAGAGAAAAATAACGGGCTCCGGGGTGAATTAACGTTCCTTTAAATGGAGACAGTATGTTGCGCCTTTTAATGGCACCCGCCAATCTGGACCGGAGCCAAAACAATAACTCGCCAATGTTTTATCGCCGAATTGTTAATAAGTCAGTCGGTAATATTCATGAGATTTATTAGATTTTAAAATGGCCCGGAGCGCGGCCAAGTGCAATTATTTTTGCAATAACATTTTAGGCAGTGAAATAAGAGTTATGATAATTGTACTATATCTACAACAACTATTTTAAATGATATAGTCGTAGTACTTAAGTGTGTATAAAAATTTCGCTATACTATTTTGTAATGAAATGTTACTGAAAACCAATTCAGAGATATTTAGTGTAACTCTATCTTATGTTACTATTTCTGTGGGCCTTGTATGTGATCAACTAAATTATTGTTTTTCTATTAACAACAGACTAATTTATATGTATTTTTATTTTTGTTGTGTGTATATTAAAATTGTAAATAACTTAGATTTTCAAAAAAGTGTGATTATTTTCATTACAATTGTTTTGCAAATGTATTACTTCTTCAGGTGAATGAGAGTTTACAATTTTGATTTTATCAGTGCAGAGTAGTTTAAGACAAAGGAACGGATTTATAATTAAGGTGACATCTACTTTTTAAAGCGTAGCCCTAAACTTCCCCCAATTGAGAGCAACGTTTTAGATAATAGAAGTCACTTAAATGATAGTAGAGAATAACTTCTCTTTGCTTAAGTGGTGGTAGCATTTGTCAATACGTCGGTGTATAAAGGTAGCACTGCCATCAGGGGTGGTATGTATATAGCTACAATTAAAAAAGAGAAGAATATACAAATTAAATATGTAAGATAAAACTTATCAATATGTAATTCTAGGTCACCTACATAATATAATACGTTAGTGCCCTAGAGCCTACTCGTTCATAATAAGAGATCCAAGGTCAAGCATAAAGAATTGACTTCAAGCCGTCATTTCAACAACCACTTAACGGTCGTATCGATTGTTTTTAATATAAAGATAATGGTGACCTAGTGGATGGGGATTACTGCTACGTCGTTAGATAATTGAAGTGAGTATTAAGACGGCTTATTGAATAGTGAGGACCCGGTTTTAAATATCCACGATAATCTATTGTATTATTCAGGGATGAAACAGTATAGAAAATTGCAAGAAAAAAAAATCTAGCCCAACAAACACAATTGTCGATCACTCAAGTTATCTCTAATGCACCCTGTGTAAGATCGCCTCTCTCCCCCTTCTACTCTTGAGCGATGAGCTAAAAACTCCAATTCCCGAAAGTAAAACTTCCCAGTAAGCAAATCGCTACGTAAATCATCGCAACGCTATCTTCGGACGAACTTTACATTGGGGATATTATTTTAAACACCGCGCCGTCGACTTTTGTTTAAAACTTTCCCTCGGAAACTTTTTATTAAGATTTCCACCCCTTCTAAAGAAAACATACAGGTTAACAAAATAATTGATTTAATATAACAACGTTCGTGTAATCAAGTTAGCGTTAACTTAATATCTCTAAATCCATCTATTTTCCCGTATAAAATCCCGCACAATACAATTTTTCACATTTTCATTTACGCAAACAAATCAAATTTTAAATCCGATTTTTTTCCAATTAAAAAAAATACGCCATACATTTTTTGCTTGTATTTCCATTACGTTTTTTTTTTTGTTTCACCCGGTCCGATTTAATAATCGTCCAATTAGCTTTTTCTATTTCTGCTCGGCTTGGAAGGGGGGGCAATTTGCCTAATGGGCCGTTAAGTTTGGTCCACCGTTCGCCGGGTGGTTCTTAATTCGTCATCGATTGAAAAGAAAGCCGGGATAATAAATGGAACGGAAAGGCTTCTCTTTAGCGGGCGTCGCGACGCCAATTAACGGAAACGGCTGCCACCGACGAGTCCATAAACGAGCGCTCTGTATCTAATTGCTGCCAGTTTTTTTTTGGGTGGGGGATGGCATAATTAATTTTTCGAGTGAGATAAATCGTTGCGCTCGAGTAAAATTAATAATCCCATACGATTAACTCACTCTTAAATAACCATACGTAAATAATAATATAATACGCCGCTTATTTGAAACACCACAAATTATTTTAATATATCTAAAGGAACAATCACGAGTTTTCGCGTGCATTCCTAATTTTCAACACGCCAAAGTCGTATCGTAATTCGTGAATTGATTTTAATGACTCCCCGTCGACGCTACATGCCATTTATATAATAACAATATTTCATACGATAAATCAAGTAATCATTTATTATTTAAGAAGTGTAACGTTTATAAAACTACGAATAATACATAGTGTGCGTTCCAATCCCGGCGCATCCACCATTTGTCTTTTGTAGGGCGCAACCTCCCAACATTTATAGATATGCGATTGATAATAAATATTCGAAAAGGATGTTCGGGGCCATCCTTGAAACACCCCCACGTACGTAATAATACGGTGTAAATAATTTACGGATCCCGATCGTTATTTATGTGCCGTACGAGGATATCTGGTGTATAAGTTATTTTACGTACGCGTTACTTTTTTCTCTCGTACGTTCTAAAAGCAGTTTCAGCAGTAATTATGACCTGAAAGTTTATTGCACACACGCACAAGCTCTTTATCTGATTATTAATACAAACACGACGCATTTGCTGTTTTTTTTTTCGCATGTTTTATCGCGTTGGTATAATCTTTCACGTGCGCGCTTTGAATGATTAAAATCAATTTAAAATTAATTTTCTTTTAAATGTATTAAGTTAAATAATAATATAATGTATTATAATTTTTTTAGCACTCATATTCAGTCAATAAAATTTTACTTCTCTAGTATATGATGATTTATTAAATGAATACTGCACTATTTCGCTAATTTTGATGTTGCTTTATGAATGCGAAAACTGTGTATTCCTGCTACCAAACGATGAAATAAAAATCCCGCAGTAATGGCGTACTTTATATTTTGCACAGCTCGTCCGCAAACATGGCAAAAATTCACATTTTACGGCCGGCTTTATTACCGACGCGGGTATACGAATGTCTGCACATCGGTAATTCGGGCCACGCATCAGCATTCAATTTACAATTTCGACCACCACCAATTACCAGACGGGATATTGATAAAACCATCCGCACATGTTATTATTCGTGCGGTATTTCAATTATGCGCTATTATTATTTGCAGAAATCAAAAACAAAACAATATCTTTCATGAATTATGCAGTGTGTTATGGAATTTTAACGAACTATTTTATATGTACTGGCAATAATTGGGTTGTATTTGTGTTTGCACTTATTTTGTCATAATTTATTTTAAATATTTACTTTGTGGTACATTATAATAATGACAATATTGAACTCTATAAGTTTGTTTTACTACAAGTTGCCTTTTTATAGTGATTTACGATTAAACTGTTCACTTAGTTCAATCGTAAATTAATTCATAATTATTATAAAAACACTAATTTATCATATTAGATAAAAAAATATAGGAGCAGTTAATACAGCAAGGTTTTCTAATTTATAATGTGATTGTTTCTTCTGATAATTGACTGATTAATGAGGTGTTAAAAATTTATAATTTTATATTGAAAATAGACGATTTGCAAGTTCTCAAATTTGGTCTTATTTTTGTTTTATTTAAAACTTATATTTTGCAAACATATTTAATGTATTATAACTATTTCTTGAATTAGTTTCTCATGTAACTCGTGGTGAAACATTTTTTAATAGAGAAATAATACAATATGATTAATTAAATTCTCACTTAACCCGTGGTGAATCATTTTTGAATTAATTTGATAGATGAATTAGATCTCCCTGAGAATGACTTATAGTCGAAACTAGTCGGAGAATAATAAACAACAAGTGAAATCATACCAAGTGTTTTAATTCATCTATCTAGGAAATAATACAATTTACGCTTGTTTTTTTTTCACTGTTTAAATTGGCCTTTGCCAAGTCAACCCTCTCTTCTCGTCCCAAACAGTACCTTGGCTTCCTCCTATATACCCACCTCTCCCCAAAGCAGTCATCTCTACACATCCTTATCTCTTCAATTCCATCACCTTCTCTTCCAGCCATAATAATAATAATAATCTTTATTACCCAGCAGGAAAAGCCCAATTACAGAGTAACATACAGTGAAGAATACAAAACAATATGATTATAAATTAAAACTAAGTACTTAAGCTAAAGAACTATGATTATCATGTATTTACAAGCATAATGACATACACATACGAAACAATGATCATATACCATATTATAAATTAAAGATTATATAAAAAAGTTTCAAATTGACTCAAGCTACAGTTAAATATATCAAAATTATGAAATTTGCATATTCTGTTTATAGGAGACTTTTCTAAAATGTTAGAATTTGCTCGGGAAGATTAGAAAAAAGTAGAATTTCTAAAGGACAACCTAGGAGCATGAAAGTTAAAATTAACTAACAGTTCAGGACAATCAATTATGTTGTGAATGACTTTAAACAGAAATATTTGCCCCTGGATGTGTCTGGCTGTGGCAAGTGTCACACCATTAAATTCACCCAGCAGTGCCACTCTGGGGTAGATATATTCCAAATTTTCTAAACCAGAGTGATTTGTAAAATTCCCGCTGGATGTTTTCAACTGATTGGATATGATTTTGGTACAATGGATCCTAAACAATTGTACAAATGAGACATAAAGAGAAATCAAAGCCCTTTGATTTGTAAATAATTTCGTATTGCGGATAATAAAGCCAAGTGCTCGGCTGGCTCTGGAAGTGATGGAAAGAATATGTTCCTTAAAAGTAAGTTGTGAATCGAAAATTATTCCTAAATCTTTAGAGATAGATCATGTCTCCAAGATTTGATTATTAATGTGGTAGGGAAATAGAAGCGGATTATTTTTCCGTGAGAAGGTAATCTTGCACTTACTCACATTAAGAAATAATTTATTTGCACGACTCCAGTCAGATACGATATTACTTCACAATCCCTTCTGACATTATCACCCTCTCATATAATCTTCTCCATACCGCTCTACATCTCATCTCTCCTTAGTCCACGCCTCCCTTTCATACCTTCTTCATTAATCTTTCCTCGTCTAATTCACATAGCTTCATCTTATACCCAGTCACTCTCTTTATTGCTTCTCTACACATGATCTTTCTTATCTTTCTGAAGTAATTGAAGTAATATCTATTCCGAAGTCGATTTCTCTACCTCTGACATCTGTCTCAGAAACAACCACTTCTCTCTCTCTAACCTTACCACGTCACGCTTAACTCTACACTGTCATCCATCCACCATCCCTATTTTCTTTTCCATGTGTTCCTCGCCTTCCCTTATACCCACCTTACATACTTTTACTAACCTTTTAAACTCTTAAAAAGAAATCCAGATATTTAACGCTTTCACCCTTTAGATCATCTCTCTTTCTTATATTCTAGCTCTTCTATCCATCTTTCTTTTTTTCTAAATCGCATCCACTTAATTATTTCAACATTTACCCGCAATTCTCTCCTGTCCATGCATTTCTTCACTCTCGCTAAAATCTCCTTTATTTCCTCCTACTTTCTCAAAGGCTCTCTCCACTTCGTCCACTGTGATGACTACCACCATTCTCCTTTCTACTCTTCCCTGACTTTCACTTTTTTTCCTGCACTTCTCTACACATTCTACCAGTACTATTTCTGCCTGCCTCTTCCTTCCTCCACTATTTAGTACCGTCCACATTTTTATACGTTCTACCATAAGTTCCTTCCTTCTTCTTCACCTCACTTTATTTTCTTCACTTCCTATATTCTTCTCTCCTCCCCTCTTTTGCCTTTGTATTTTTCCTAAGTCTCCAGTTTTAATGTGAACGTTTTATTGTTTTATCTGACCCCTGTCAATATCTGTTAACTATTAGCGATTATCTAGTGTCTGTTATTTGTAAATTGACAATTGTCATATGTCCTATCATAGTTTACCTTATCATCTTTAATCTTAATCTATCAACTGTCAGCAGTCATTAGTAATCTTCTTATTGAACATTATCTTCTGTAAACATCTAACAACTGTTAACTATAATATACATCAATAATATTTAATTTGTTAATTGGCCATTACCATCATTTAATAATTTAAAATTGTCCTCTGTGAGCTTCTATCAACTTTCAGCTGTCATTTGTCATCTGTTATCTGTCATCTGCCAATTGACAATTGCTATCTGTTAATTTTTATGAAGAAAAAATAAATTAATCAATGATTACATCAACAGAATACTGCTTGCGCAGTTGTAGATGTTTGTGGTTAAGAATATATATTGACTTAAATTATCTACAAAATACTGCTTGCGCAGTGATGTATGTCTGCATATAAGAAGTACTGCGCGAGCAGTATTTTCTAGATAATTTACAGCAATAAGATACTTGTTAAATAAAAATTAATCCCTGCGCAAGCAGTATATTCTGGATGGTTTATCATTAATGCGATTGTAAAAATAATATTCTAAAACCTATTCAGTTGGGAGGATTTTATAGGCAGTATGGAATTATGTGGATGTCCAATTTAGAAACAAAAGACTGGAAAAGTTGATGCAATGAGGTATTAAATAAGAAAAATAAGTTTTTAAAGATACATATAACCATCATCGACATCTGTATAGGAAACTGTAATGTGTATAAAAGAAGATTGTTGGAACATTCGCTAGAAACTTACTGATTTGAAAACTGGAAGTGAAACTATATTTTTAAATTCTTGAGAAGATAAAATAACTTAACCACTAATAATTATTTAAATCATGTAAATCATCAAAATACTACTTGTTCAGTCCTGGATTATTATGTATATGTAGGGTGGGTGGGTGGCTCCCTCCAATCAGTAAAATATAAGCGAGGGTTTTAATTAAATGTTGTACAACGTAAATAAACACAACATTATTGCACAATTTGATAGATTTATTCAAACACATTTTTTAAATAATTTTTGATGATGTTTTTCTGACTGAAGGGTGGGATAAAGGCCACCCACCCGCCCTACATATACATATAAACTTTAATTCCTTATCGTATCGTTGTGTCCAAAAAAATTAATTACAAAACTTTTTGAATAAAAATGAAATTAAAATGGAAAATTTTTTGAGTGAGTAACAGTAAAAATATAATACATAATGGATGGGCAGACTTTAAACCTAAGTCAGATAAGATTTGTTATAGAAAGTTAATTAAATTTTGATTTTGTTTAATTTTTTATTACATAAAGGGTTTGCTGGTTTTTAGCAGCAAAATCATCCACCTTTAGCAATTAAAGTTATCATGTATATGTAGGGTGGGTGGGTGGCCTCTATCCCATCGTCCAATCAGTAAAACATAAGCGAGGGTTTTAATTAAAAGTTGTAAAATATAAATAAACACAAAATAATTGCAATTTTTTGATATTTTATTATACAAATTTTTCAAATAATTTTTGCTGATGTTTTACTGATTAGAGGGTGGGATAGAGGCCACCCACCCACCCTACATATACATATAAATTTCAATTACTGATCGTCTCGTGGTTTGGAGTAAAATTAATTACAGAACTTTTTGAATTAAAAAGAAATTCAAAAGGTACAGTTTTTGATTGAGGTACTTAATAAAATTTTAATGCATGATGGGTGGGCAGACTTTAAATCTAAAATAGATAGGACTAGCTATAGAAGGCCATTTATATTTAAACTTATATTTGGATTATACTTATTTTCTTATTAGGTATAAGATTTTATTGTTTTTTGCGACAAAATCATCAACGATTAATAGTTAAGGTTATCATGTATATGTAGGGTGAGTGGGTGGTCTATATTCCATCTTCCAATCAGTAAATCATAAGCGAGGTTTTTAATTAAAAATTGTAAAATGTAAAGAAATATAAAAATGTTGATATAGTCATCATAATATTTTCGTTACTTTTTCTCCAAAACTATGAGTTTTACGCAAAAGACGATTTTTAATAATTTGCTCAATTTTGGATTCTTTACAATTACTTGCTATGCAAATTTTATGTTTATTAGTACTAAGCAAAAAATGTTTGATTTTTAATTTTTTTCTCGCAAGTTAAGCACTTTATGAAAAACATGTTTTAATAAAACTTGCTCATTTTCTCATTCCTTTTAATTTTTGTTGGAAGAGTTATGTAATATTTTTAAAATTTAGAAAAATATCGAGATAAATCCAAAAAACGCCTCGAGTAAACAACCACTTCCGGTTTAGGAATGTTTACCAAAAGCTTTTTAGTTCTAATTTTTAATAATAAAACCTTAAGTTTAAAGTTTCATCTCAAACGAATTATTCGTTTTTGAGATAGAGCGCCCAGAGTAATTTCATGCATGAAAACAATACTTCCCCTATATATACAGGGTGTCTCGTAAATGTGGGGAAATGGCTAAACCACTGATTCCTGGGGCCAAAATATGTTGATTTAACCCAACATATCTATATCCAAAAGTTGACGGTTAAGCCGGAATTTGTCTTCAAAGTTCCAAAAAATGTATTTCTTTTGTTTATAACAATTGAACAATTGAATTAAATATATTATTTATAACTACCATAATATAATAAATCATTTCAGTTATTATGGCTATTAGTGACTGACAGGAAGTATAAAAAACAGTCCTAAACCTAACATTAATATTATTAAAAACCGAAGTACTATATTTCTTAGACCAACTACACTAAGTGAAATACAAAATAAAGTTCACACTCCCTCTGCTACTCACTTGATGGAAAAGTATAATAGATATTTTTTTTTAATTTGACCGTTTGGGCCTGGCATAGGAAACTTCTCTGCAGCCAATCAAATATACCAATAGATACATTTCAATTAAAACATTTATTATTTTCCATATTTCCAGGAAATATAATAATAATATACACGCTATGTGTATAATATTAATAAAGTGTAAGTTTACACTTTGAGAATGATCGTAAAAGATCGAAACACGTGTCAGGAAACTGAAAATAAAATTATGGAACATGACAAGTGCTTTAATTTACCCAATTTGAAAATTTCGTTCCATCAAGAATGTAGCGCAAGAAGTATTGAATATATTAGAAAAATAAACAGTTCAGGCTATGATGAAATAAACTAAAAAATATAGTACTATATAGATATCTTAAAAACTGCAGTAATAATTCCAGTATATAAAGAAGATGGATTAACAGATCCAACAAATTATAGGCCAATTGCATTATTGAGTGTTTTTGCTAAATTCTTAGAAAAAGTAATAGCAAATCGAATCATAGATTTTTTTAACCATATTTGACTACTTATAATGTGTAGTCAATGCCTTGAAAAGAGCGGAAATTCCTGTAGGAATATTTCTAGACCTCTCTATGGTATTTGACACAATAAATCACACCACCTTGCTAACGCATCTGAAATTATATATACTAAGAGGCACCTAAGTTTAATTAAATCATTTTTACGAGACCGTGATCAACGAACTTCCATAAACAATACACACTAATACACCGCTATTACGAATATAGGTGTACCAGAAAGAAGTATCCTGGGTCCATTGCAATTCCTCATATATATCAATGAATTTCTGAAGTTAATTTGGGAGAACACTGGGTTTATTCATATATATGCGGATGATGCAAATATTTTAACTGTTAGCACCAATACTGAAGAATTAATAACTAAAGCAAAAAACATTTATTCAATCACCCAAAAGTGGATGTTGTAAAATAGGCTAATACTTAATAACGACAATACCAAAGTACTACAATTTAAAACAATTTTATCAAAATTAAACCCTTCAACCCTTAAACGTTAGGAAATGCCGACATAGAACTAGAGTCAGAATGTAGAGTATTAGGAATAATCATTGACAGCAAGCTAAATTGTAAATATCAATGTGAAGAGTTAAATTCAGTCTGCTTAGCTTTGAGAGTTTTGAAACCATTTATTAATCGTAACTTTGATCATGGTATACAAAGCCAACTTTGAATCTCTTATGCGATAAGGCATTATTTTCTATGGGAACAGTACACTGTCGAACAAACTTTTTAATGCGCTGAAGAGAGTTTTACGAGTAATCTTAAACTTTAACTACAACGAATCATGCAGAGGTCATTTTAAGGACCTCTGGTATAATCATATTTTACGGCCTTTATATTTATGACATCATGATTTTTAACTTTAAATACAAATGGAAATTTAATTCGTATACTCAAAATCATATGTATATTACACGAAATAATATTTTCTATGCATATCCAATAAATCGATTGACAGTATCAGAAAAGTCAACTATGTGCAATAGTCTAAAACTTTTCAATAAATTGCCACGTTACTTACGAGATATAACGTGTTTAAAGTTATTGAAAAACAAGTTGCATGCACACCTGATAGACAAGGAACCATACAATATTTCTGAATTTTTATTTTAAAATATGTCAATACAAATAAAGATTGCAGATAAAAGGGGCAGTATATTCGATACTGTCACCAACATTATTTATTTTATACTAGATTTAGTTTAATTAAGTCGAGCGAAAAAGTACATTGATCGCTTTCCTTGTTTTGACATTATTTTTTATGATGTGTTACCACATAGATGCATTATTTTATGAATAAAGACATATTATTTTTATTATTATAACTGTTATCCATAATCCATCACATATGATTTGTTAGTTGCTATCTGCCATTAATTATTCGTCATCTAACAATCATCATCTGTTCTGTCAATTGGCGATTACCAAATGTTATTGTATTTATTACCTACTAACTATTAACTAGTTTATTAATTTGCCATTATATTATAATAGTTAATCTGTTAACGGTCAGCTATCATCTATAATTTGTCATCTATCAAAGATTGCAAATCAAAAAATACTAATAAATCGGCATATCTAACAGTATAGTTCGGATAAACCAACATTATTTGTTACAGCAGTCTGACAAATTTCTTCTGAATTTCTTTAATAATTTGAGTGTTAATTTACATTTAGATACATTTAATTCTAGTTTTTTAATGACACACCAATTTTCAATGATCGATATATCATTTTGAAGATGTACACCCCACTGCCACGCTACGTAAAAATAATAGAAGTTGTGTTGCTTCCTGTTAACCTCTATCTTGGCTCACTAGATGAAGATTATAATTTCAAACAAATTGTTACTCGACCTTGTTGCCGTAAACATTTAGGTTTAGAGTTGTTGTCTTCTTCCACGTCTGGATTTTAACCTGACTTGGATGGCACGAACACATTGCAAAATGAAAACTTGATTCAGTGGTCAACAAATAAATAATTTGATTTATTCAAAAAACATAAACAATTCATAGAAAATACAAATTACCAGAAACATAATGTAGAGTTATTCTTTTTCAGTAGATCTGATTTGTTGCTGAGGAATTATTATAATCCTTTGCTTGAGAATTCTGGAAACTGTTGAAATAATGTCTAGAAATCTGGAACAAAAAGTACTTAAATAATCTAGAATATGAGAAGATAAACTACTAGAAATTTCTATAAATCTTAAATTAATAAATATAAATCAAGCAATGGTAAAAAGTTTTCGAAGCATAAAATAAGATTTTACACTCGCGTATATAAAAATTAATAAATGATTCGACGTTGAGTTAATTTATAAGGAAGAAAAATAAATAAATTAAGTTACAATTCAAGGACGGTAAAAGTAATGATTATTAATTAAATGCAAACCGCTCTTAAAAATTTAGAACCACTGTTCAAAAATCAAAAAACCATTAGCAAACAAAACGAAAACCACTCTTCAAGATTCAGGAAAACCACTTGTTTCAAAATCTGACAAACTATTCTTCAAAATCTAATAAACCACCCGTCAAAATCTAAAGAACCTCTCTTCAAAATTCAGGAAAACAACTTGTTTCAAAATCTAACAAACTACTCTTCAAAATCTAATAAACCACTCGTCAAAATCTAAAGAACCTCTCTTCAAAATTCAGGAAAACGACTTGTTCTAAAATCTAAGACTACTCTACAAAATTGTTAAACCATTCATCAAAATCTATTGAACCTCTCTTCAAAATTCTGGAAAATCACTCTTCAAATTCCGAAACACCACTAACTGTTTCAGGGCTCCTCAAAGAGTTTTGTTATAGAGAGAAGGCGGTGGGGTAGCTCTTCTTCTATTGGTTAATGCGAGTGGTTTGGGTGAATTTGCATCCCTTCTCATAACGCTCTTCAAAATGCCTAACGCCGGGAACCAGTACAGAGCTACAATCAAAATTAAATTTGATTACAAAAATAAACAGTTTACAAATTCAATTTTTACATGTTGCAGTTGTAACCA
This sequence comes from Ontholestes murinus, assembly GCA_963969525.1. Classification (NCBI taxonomy): domain Eukaryota; kingdom Metazoa; phylum Arthropoda; class Insecta; order Coleoptera; family Staphylinidae; genus Ontholestes; species Ontholestes murinus. The sequence goes on along the minus strand of OZ018393.1, from coordinate 62,093,751 downwards.
CCATACCAACCTTTCTAGTAGAAAATCGACGATGTTCTCTTTTATAAGTTTTTGACTATGGTTATTGTGGTTATTAAAAAAATACATTTTAAATTAATGTATACAAAAAAAAATTACTGATGTGGTGTTAGTGGTGGTCGTATTTAATTATGGTTTGATTGGAATCAATAAAAACATATAAACAAATAAAGCGTTAAATTAACTGATGTCGCATTTTTCGCGTACTTTCCCAAAGTTAAATGGAATTTTAAAATTGGTCCGAGTGTAACGAATTCCTGAAAAAATATTTGGTACAGTAAAATATTATGTTAATTTTTACGAGTGCAAATCTTCTAAACTTATTTATAGGCCCATATTCTGCTTTCAAATATTTTCAAAGACCTTAGAAAATATACTCTATTATCAAATTGTGCAATATATGAAGCAACATTCTCTTCTCAACTGTAACCAGTTTGGATATCATGAGGGTGTTAGCACATTCTATATCTCGTTAATATCATCTTGGATTCATTTGAGTATAGTGATTTTGTCATGGCTTCCTTCCTTGACTTGAGCAAGGCGTTTGATTTTGCGTCTCATAAAATTCTTTTGAAAAAACTTATGCAATATAATTTTGATCCACAAAGCCTTCATCTGATAAGGACGTATCTTTCTGAACGCATTCAAATTACAAGGATGAATGGTAAAGCTTTAACACTTATTCAGGTACTTCAAGGCTCAATTCTCAATTTACTATTTCTTATTTACATTAAAGAACTCTAATCATATATCCCTGAAGCCTGTGTTATATAATATGCTGATGAAACAACCTTAATCAGTGTGAATAAAGACCTTCAAGCGGTATTAAGTGCAAATAAAAACGCTGGCCTCGGAATGGTACGCGGGAAACCACCTTCATTTGAATTGTCGAAACTATAGTCACTTAATAAAGTCAGTGTTACACAAACAAAGTTACAAAGTTTTTATTTGTGAAGAATAATGTATAACGAAGTAAAAGCCTTCAGCGTTAACAGTTTAATATTATTTGGGTTACAAAAACGATCTATACGAATAATTATTTCGTTGCACTCTAAAAGTGATTGTAGATCGTCTTTTATTAGACATAATATCCTAACAGTGGCATGTATATTTATGCTAGAATGCCTGAAATATGTTCACAAATACATTCAACAATATAAACGTCACGTTAACATAGATGAGCATATTACACAAAACAGGAATTAGGGTTGTTCTTCACATCATCGTATTAATACAACTAAAAATGAAATACACAATTATGGTCCTAAGCTTTACAATGTATTACCCAATGAACTAACTAATTTGTCTGCCATTGAATTCAAAACAAATTTGAAATTATATCTCACCGCAAATGCCTTCTACAGCATAGAGGAGTTTTTATCAAGTAATATTAATTATATAATCTGCTAGTAATAATCTTGTAATATTTGCAAGTTTGCTATGATGACTCTGTTCATATTTTTAAAATCTGTGTGAATGTCCCTAACCTATTATAAATATATAAGCATAGACTTTATTTATAATTAAACCATATTTATATTTACAAAATTACTAATCGTATAGTTTTATTTAATCCTAATTTTAGTTCGTATTAGTGTAATTATTAAATTGTATTACTTTTGTACTACAAATCTTCTAGCATATTTCACATGTAGAATTTCAACTTATTTTATGTAACGTAGTTGCCATTAGTAATATTTTTCTTTCGACTTATGACTTGTATAAGCATTATTTGTGTAAACACCAAATAAAAGTATTATTATTATCATCTGACATCTACCATTTGCCAACATACATTTGTGATCGGTCAACATTTGTCACTATATTATAATCGTTAATTTGTTAACGGTCAGCTATAATCTATCAGTTGTCATATATCACCTGATAACATATATTTGTAATCTGTCAACATTTGTCATTATATTATAGTCGTTAATTTGTTAACAGATAGCTATCATCTGTCATCTATCATCTGCTAACATACATTTGTGATCTGCCAACACTTGTTAAGAATTAGCTATCATTAATCATCCGTCTTCTATAAATCGACAACTGTTGTCTGTCATCAGTTATTTGTAGTATTATTGGTTATCCTTGATCTGTTATCTTATTTGTCTCGTCGTTCATCTGTCAGTTATCACAATCAGACGTTTGTCGTTTTCTATTATTATTTTTATTTTGTTTAAAATCTTGCACTATCATATAATTATAATCTAGCAAATGTTATTTAAAACTGTCAATTGACAATTACCATCTGTAGACAGATATTTATCATTTTATTTGTTATCTACAACTGTTAACGATAATCTGATATCAGTAAATTGACTGTCAGTTGTAATTAGACAATATCATCTGTTTTCTGCAAATTAAAAATTGTCATCTGTCATCATCATTTTATTTGTAACGTTTAGAAGAATGTTTGTAGAGTCTTTGAAAAAAGGGTGTGCCGGAATGTCTGGTGAATTGTATACAAGAAGTTTATAGAGAAACTTGGTGTAAGGTTGGAGAGAATGTATCTGAAGGATTTAGAGTAAAACAAGGATTAAGGCAAGGCTGCCCCCTCAGTCCCTTATTATTTAATCTATATGTGGCAGATATGGTGAAAGTGCTAGAATTAGGACAGTCAGGGGGAGTCGTAATAGGGACATCCAAAATTTGGAGCTTAGCCTACGCAGATGACATGGTAGTGTTGGCTAAATCGTTCAGTGAACTGCAAGAGAGTAAAAGGTAAAGTTTAAAAAGTTTAATAGGAGAAAACTACTTATGAATGTGAAGAAAACGAAATGGATGATGTATCGGAATGTGGGAAGAAGAGGGAAAGTAGAAAAATTGTTATGGAAAGGTGAGCGTGTGGAAAGAGTCAAAGAGTTTAAATACCTAGGCTTTCTATTCTCAGAATCGAGTTAAGTGGAATGGAGAATGTAAGATTAGTGCAAGAAATTTGGAAAGTGTGCTATAGGGAATGGGAACGAAAGAGCAAAACCGCATGGAAGAGCTGGAATGTCTGTGATGTATGTAGAGGAAAAGCTAGGGCGGGGGCAGAAGTTAAAAGAAGAAGTAGTAGAAAAACTGGGGACAGAAGAACTACCAATTCGACAAAAAAAATAGCAAAGAGTCGGACCGGCCCGAACTACTAAAATCTGCAAATGTTCGGAACAACCCCGCGCTATTTCTGCCTATAGAATAGAGAGGGTGTAAGAATGCTAGCTCAGCTAAGGTATGGGAATGAAGAAAGGGGAAGAAAGTTATGGATGGGAGCAGAGTATACGATGTGTGGATTTTGTACCTAGAGAAAAGACATGTGGGAGCATTGGTTGTATGAGTGCGTTGAGGGGCATAGTTTTAAGAATAATAGTGTAAATGAGGTGTTGTGTAAGAATATAAAGAGAATTGACGAATGTAGAGAATTGATGAGAATGAGATTAGTGAAGTGTAGCTAGAAGAAGCTTAGCGAAAGTGCTAGTTTAAGAATGATTAATTATTTTATTTATTACTGGTCGCATTTCTTTTTAGTTTTACTATTAGTTCATTGTTTTATTTTATGGTTTATGGTATTGTATAAGTTTAAAGCTTGTAATATTGTAGTATGCCAAATAAAGGTTATTTTACTTACTTACTTGTAACATTTAATTAGTGTTCTATCAAATATTATTTATAAATTGCTCTGTTATGTAATAATTGTTTTTTGACACTTAACAACTCTTATCACTTATTTAACTGTTATCTATCAGTTGCCATGTTGCTTCTGTGAAGTGATAATTGTCACCTATAAATTAACAATAGTAATCTGTAAAACTATTTGGAATCTTACACTCTCCCTCCTCACCAATGTTTTCATCTTTTAACACTTTTCATCAAACCAGCTCCCTACTTCTCCACTGATCCCACCTCCTGCCACCTAACCTCCTTCAATTTCTCTCTCTTCTCCCACATCGCCTTTTCCTTTCCGAGCCTCCTGCATTTTCCACCTACATCCCTTTCCCTTCCTACGATATCACACCCCTTCACCATAATACAATCTATCACCGATATCCTTCTTACAACACATCTTCCTTCTTCGTTCATCTTCTTAGTTATCTTCTCTCAATTTCCCTCCAGGTTTTTCACGTATACCACCACCACTGTTATCCCCCTGCGTGTATTTCATCCATCCTTTCTTTCCCTACCCCTTCATAAACTCCATCTCCTCTGATTTGCCCAATTTTATTTCGGATCTGAAGAAGGTATACAGCGACATCGTCCTCCCCAACATAATAACGCCCGTGAAGATCGGCTTCCGAGATGAATGGCTACACAGAGCCGATTTGATGACAACTAGGTCTGTTGCCATACCGTCTTTTGCGGCTTTCACTACCCCATCTCAGAAAGCTGCTCTCCTGGATTGGTGTCAAGTGCGGCAAGGTTGGGTTGAAGAATGGAACAAAATCACGTTTACCGATGAATCCAGGTATTGTTTATGGAAGAATGGTGGTTGTAGAAGGGTGCGTCTGTATCGAGGAAAACGAAGAAATTTGAAAGACGCCATACAGCTTTAACACCGGGTGTCATGGTGTGAGGTGCAATAAGTTTGGTGTTCATACCAGGTACATTAAACTCTCGTCGATACATTGATAATGTCTTGGTTCCCCTGGTATTGCCATTTATGAAGATATGGGATTTTTCAGCAAGATAACGCTACGCTTGCTTGCCCACATGGAAAACTTTACACGGGTGTTCTTGGAAGAAGAATATTTGCAAATATTATCTTGGCCAGCCAGGTCTTCCGACTTAAACTCTATCGGGCATGTCAGGGATATAATGGATTAGAGTTTGCAACATACCCAGATCTCCTGATAACTTAGATGATCTAAGATTTAGAAGTTGCTTTGAATGAGATGCCTCAAGCAGATATAGACCATTTGATTCTAAGTATTCCTAGAAGGGTATATTCTTGCAAGGCGATGTAACTCATGTTTTTCTGTTAAATGAAAGTTTTTTTTCTTTTGATAGTTTAATCATTAAATCAAGTGTATGAAATATGTTTAGGAACAGATCTTTGTATATTAGTAGTGTAATAAACATTTTAAAGAACATCAATCAAATGGTCCTATTTATAGATGAGTATATTATATTATATTATAGATATTTCTAAAAATGATAAATTTCCCTTTAAACCGTGCACCCATTTATGCGCCCGACATGCACAAAGCTCCAGAGAACCGTAACACCGGAATAAATAAGCGCGTCGGCGGCGGCGGCGGCGGAGGCTGCGATTCAATTGATTCCCCTTTTTCCGACGCAACGCAAAGAATGCCGCGTATGTATTTTCCCGAGAATACAATATTCCCCCGCTGGAAACGTGACGCGATAGAAACGCGAGTGGAGAGGAGAATGCAAAAAGTAACGAAAAAAAACAAAACAAGCCGCGAAACGGGAAAAAAGTGGGAAGACCGCCCGGAGCGGAAGCTCGCGCTTCTCGGATTAGTTCCGGACGATGCGTTTCCGGTAATGCGGCCCGATTCTATTTTCGTTAATTGCGCCACTTGTGGGCTTTCCTTTTGCACGCGAAAACTTTATTCATTCCGCTCGAAACGAGTGCCACTACACGTTCGAGTTCAAATACTAATTTTGTCATTAAATTCGAAACCTAAATCAGTATGCAAATATTAACCACTATGACTAATATGAATTTAATCTAGGAATTAGTTACAAATAGTTGTGCTTCTTATAATCTTGCAAATAAAGTAAAAAAATTTTATGTATCAGATCGAGGAGGGTATCATCTGCCTGATAAAGCCACTCTGTGGCGAAACAGTTATATCAGTGCTAGGACATTTGAAATTGTCAACTAGAGTGTTTCATTTATTACATATAGTTGTTGCAATAAAGTAATATTTGTATTTATTTAAAAAGGAAAATCCCGTCAAGCTATGCCATCTGTCATTTTCTTTCTGACATTTGTCATTGATAATATTCCTTATGTTTTCTGATCATTTGCAAATTATAAAATTCCACCTGTCATCTGTCATTTATTAAATTTCAAAGAAAGTACTAGAACCTATAGCTATAAGCGGATAATTTGTCATTCGTATTCTAAGATATGTCATCTGTCATCTTCCGTTTGTCATTTGTCATTTATTATCTGCCTTATGTTTTCTATTTATTATACTTTTAAAATTGTTAAAAACTAAAAAGTATGTTTTTAATCTGATAATCTATCATTTGTCATCTATAATATGCCATATGTCCTTTTTCCTCTATAATCTATCATCTGCATTTTTGATTATATCTTAAATACTACAATTAAAGCACAAAGTTATTGTATCTGCCCTAGAGAAATAATATATTGTTATATATATATATATATATATATATATATATATATATATATATATACATATATATTGAGTATATAGAATTTTAAAAAAATCAAGGAGTAGAGTGCCTGAGGATTGAGTGAGGCGTCTGTCCCCCCCGGACCATTATCCTTGATGTCGGCCATTTTTCCAGCACCCCCAGCCGAATGTACGGTCTCCATTCCGCCCTTTATTTCCTGAGAAACAACGCATGGAGTGTTTATAATTTGTACGTCGCTTTAGTGTTATACTTTTTAAAAACGACACAAACGAGTTTTATCGTTATTTCTTTATACTTGCCCCCAACCGGAAAATTTGTTACGCCCAGCGATTTTTACTTTCCCTATATAGTATATATAGGGGAAGTATTGTTTTCGTGCGTGAAAATGTCTGTGGGCGCTCTATCTCAAAAACGAATGATCCAATTGAAATGAAACTTTAAACTTAACGTTTTATCGTTAAAAACTGGAACTGAAAAGCTTTTGGTGAACATTCAAAAACCGGAAGTGAATGTTTACTCGAGGCCTTTTTTTGTTTTTTTTTCGATATTTTTTTAAATATGAAAAATTTTACAAAACTTTTAAAACAAAGGTTAAAAGGAATGAGAAACTGAACAAGTTTTATTAGAACATATTTTTCATAAAATTCTTAACTTTTGAGAAAACAAAAAAATAGAAAATTTTTAATTTTTTTGTCAATTGCTAATAAACTATGGGAGTTACATGAAATTTATATAACAAATAATTGTAGAGAATTAAAAACTTAACAAATCATTAAGAAATCCCAAGAATTATAATGAAAGTACCTTCATTTTAAAACAAATTTATTGTTTGAATAAGCTTTGTTTGAAATGTATTCTTCCAAAAATGTATTGTTTGTGTGTTTAAATGGGTGGGATAGTGACATTCCCCATAAAATATTAAACTACAATACTGATTTATAATTTTTTTAAAAATCTCTATCCCACCCTCCAATTTTTAAAACACCCTCAAGATTTCTAATAAATGCACTTTCTTCTCTAAATCAATTTATTGTGTAAATTAATTTTTCCCTTGAAAAAATATTGGTTATTTGTTTAAAATTGGAGGGTGGGATAGTTGACACCCACCCACCCTATATATTAATCTTACTTTAAAATAAAATACTGATTTATAATTTAAAAATAACAACAGCAAAATCGCTATAGCTTTTGGGGAAAACAAAATGATAACAACAGTGATTATAATTTCAAAAAAATACATAAAGTAGGTGGGTGTTCCCTTTTGTACCCTTCAGTTATAAACAGATTTTACAGAATTCACATTTAATCTGTCAAACGTTATTTTATTCAATTTTCCAAGAAAATTTAAACTTCCATCTGGTTGATTGTCAAGGCACTTATTTTTTGAAAATCCATTATCACTTAATATAATAATATTAGTAAACTATTTATGATTATATTAATCCCTAGATTATTTTATTTTTGAGAAATTTTAAAATATGTTATAATAATTAATATTTGCTAGAAACCTACCTATCCTACTAATATACGAATACTTTGAAAGAACCTTTGTTTTTAATTTTGTTTTATAATTTCATTTAATACTGCAATAGTTTTTAGGAAACTAAAAGTCTGAATGTGATGAATGTTTAATTGTATATGTAGGGCGGGTGGGTGGCCTCTATCCCACCCTCCAATCTTTAAAACACTCCCAAAATTCCAATGAGTGTACTTTTATTTCTAAAACGACTTATTATTTAAATTAGTTGTGTTTAAAATTTTTTCCTTCTGAAAAATTGTTGCTTATGTTTTTAAAATTGAAGGGTGTGATAGTGGCCACCCACCCACCCTACATATACATTTAAACTTTAATCTAAAACACTGATACACAATTTAAAAAAATACAATAGCAACTCCGCTTTAGTTTTTATGAAAACTAAAATGGCAACAGTGATTATAATTTAAAAAAAAATAAAGTGGTTGAGAAATGAAATTTACCAAAGTTTAAATTAAAAAATTAAAAATGGTCGAAGAACAAAATTTTTTTTAAAATAAGTTAAACATTTTTTTTTCTAAAAGTTGCAGTTAAAATCAGTTGAATTTTCGAAAAGAAAACAATTGAATAAACAGTTGAAACTTTCCAAATTAAGAAAACAATTGGAATACAGCTGAAACATTTTTAAAATTACTTTATAAAATCAGTCTAAATACGCCTAATTACAAAGAATATTTCTCAAATGAGAAAAAAATGATCCAAAAAGCATAGCTAATATTAGAGTAGAAAAAATGCTAATAATATAATGTTAAAATCATTCTCTCCTTAATAAAACTTTTTAATTTTACCACGAACAAAAAAACAACTGAAAATCAGCTGATAAATTACAATTACTTAAAAAATGACAGTTAAAAACAGTTGAAATAAAATAAAACGAATGGAATTTTATTTCAAAGAGTTGCAAACTTTCTAAAAATACACATTAGTCTAATGTTTAAAACAAAAGAAATTTAAAAAAAAAATATAACATAAATATAATTTGCTAAGGAATAACAGTTGAAATCTTTTTTTGGGCAAATTTTGACAAAACTCTTGCACGAATAGATTCATAAATAAATTCAATTATTTTTCAGTTTTTCAATTATAATTTTCGCAATAATATTTAAATTTAAAAATCTTGCACTTTTTTTAATTCCTACAATTAAATTTATTTAAATCAAGTAAAAATCATAATTTTCAATTATTTTTTTTTATTTAACCGAACGTACTCTTGACCTACGACAATAAACTATGCGTTAACCTATAGCGCCTATTTTCCCGCTTACACTCCAGCGTACTCTTGACCTACCTCAAGGAATACATTGTTCGGGCGGGTCAGGAGTACGAGAGGTCATTGTTGCATTGTTTATTGAGGTAGGTCAAGAGTACGATAGAATAAGTAATAATCGAGGTTATAAGGTTAAGATTTTATTGTGTTTATTATAGTTTAATAAATTGACAAAAAATTATAAAGCTTTTTTCACAACATGGAAGAGAAATTTATTGAAAAATTTCGTAAGGAATTAATGGAAATTAACAGATTTTTTGTTTTGAAATTAGAAGAAAAGATTCTATAAGAATAAAAAAATGCAATAAATTGTATAATTTTTGAGATTTTTTTGGAAAAATCAAAACTCTTGATTTAGTAGAAAAGTGTGAAAGCAAAATTTTAAAAACTGTGAAGAAAAATCGCAACCTGAAAGGTTAACTTATTTTGAAATTTAAGAATTCCAAATAAATAAATTGAAAAAATAATAATTGAAACATATTTGAACTATCGAACAAATTTTTAGACGGAAAAATGCTGAAACATTCGGTTTGTTGTAATGGTAGAAATTTTTCTCGGAAATTCTGGAAAATTGCAAAAACTTTTAAAATTGGTAGAAAAAAAATTGCAGAAAAATTTAGAAATTTAAAAAACTCTCTACTTAAAAGAGAAATTCATTAGATAATCTCTAAAATATACTACAGTATTTAATAAAAAGAGATGTAAGCGATTTACTAGTCAACTCAACAGAAATTTTCTTAAATTGGAAGAGCGATTCATAAAGAAGAAAGTATCTGAAAATTATCTCTAATACAAAGCAAGAAAAATTGGAAAATTTTTAAATATTTGCTGGAAAATGCTAAATTCTTGAATTAATGGATTTTATAAATCTGAAAGCTATTTTTAGAACCCTTAAAGAAAACTTTGCACTGAAGAGAAATACTTTTAGTCAGAAAAAAAACTGCATATTATTAAAACTCCTAGAAGAAATCATTTGTAAATTTCAAGAGAAATTTTTGAAATAGAAAAAATTATGTATCTCAAAAACGAACGATCCTATTAAGATGAAATTTTAAGCTTAAGATTTTATCGTTAAAAACTTTGGTTTTTTGTTGATATTTATCTTAATTTGAAAAACATTACAAAACTATTCAAACAAAAGTTAAGAGACTGAGAAACTGAAAAATATTTTTTTTATAATGTTCTTTGCGATGAAAACTTAATGTTGACATTTTTTGCCTATTGCCAATAAACTGTAGGAGTTACATACATTTTATATAACAAGTAATCAATCCAAAATTGAGCTAATTGTTATGATTAACCTTTTTGCGTAAAACTCATAGTTTTAGAGAAACATATAGGGAAAGTACTATGATGGCCACGTCACCATTTTTTAATTAGATTTCGTCGGGCGGATTTTTACTTTCCCTATATACGAAGTATATATAGGGGAAGTATTGTGATCGTGATTTTTTTTTGAAAATTTTTAGACCGGAAGTGGATGTTTACTCGAGGCGTTTTTTTGTTTTTTTGTGATATTTTTCTAAATTTGAAAAATTTTAAAAAATTATTCAAAGAAAAGTTAAAGGGAATAAAAAACTGAACAAGTTTTATTTGAACATATTTTTCATAAAATTCTTAACTTTTGAGAAAAAAAATAAAAATTGAAAATTTTGACATTTTTTGCCAATTGCTAATTAACTATTAGAGTTACGTGAAACTTTTATTACAAATAATTGTAGAGAATTCAAAAGTGAACAAATCATTAAAAATAGCCTTTTTGCGTAAATCTCATAGTTTTCGAGAAAAATATAGGGAAAGTACTATGATGGCCACATCACCATTTTTTAAATTAATAACAACGCGTTGATTCATTCATAAATTGTAAGATTAATTTATTCGTTATTTGTACAAATAAAAAAAAACATAAAGTATCATGTGGTTTTAATTTAATTTTAAGGTGTTAGGTTTTATTGATTAAGAACAAATATTTTAAAATATAAATAACTGTATAAGAAATGATAGTTGTTTTCGTCAAGAAATTTATTTAGCAGAATTATTTAATGGTTATTGTTTTTTTTTTAAAACAAATTTTAAAATTTTTAATTATATACAGGGTCTATTATGAAAGTAATGCGCATGATTTTATTGTGACGTAATTATCCATCGCAGTTGGGTAAAATAAATTGGAAAATTCCTTATTCTTCATTAGCTTCGTTATTAACAAATATATATTTAAGTAAACATACATACACAATACAAAAATTTTGGAAGCAAGAATCACAGACGAAGTTTACTACTTCTCGTTCGAGCACGTTTTAACATTATTTTTTGACATATACAGGGTATATAAAATAATATAAATAAAAGTTACACACCAAAGTTATATAAATTTCATTGGAAAACCCTGTATATGATTACATATTTTGATAGCTCAAGCTAAATAAGGGCAAGTTACTGTTATGTTTCCAATACCTAACGCCAGCCATTTTTAAGATATTTGACAATTCGTGAAAATGTAGTCAAAAATTTAAGATACTTGGCTGCCTTACATATTTAAGCTAGACATTTTATGTTGTATTTATCTTTTAGTCTAAGCATTATTCTTGAGGATAAAATAAAAATAATTCGTAAAAATTATACAGGGTGGATAAAAATAAACATTTGATATCGGCTAACGTGAAATAATTAAACACCGTATATTTCTTGTCGTATTTAGATTCTAATTTGAATCAGTTTTAAAATTGTATACATAGTTCTTATAGTTTCCGAGTAATTTGTCATTTTCAAATTCAAACATTAATTTACTGCCATTTATTTTCCAAAAGTAGATTTATGCAGATTATTCTTCTAAAATTGGGTGAAACCCTCGCTGATTTTTACAGATTGGAGGGTGTGATAGTGGCCACCCACCCACCCTACATATATTTTTAAAATTCTAATCACCCACCCTCTTTAAATGTACAATGATATACCGATCTTTATGAATCCTTTTTTTCCGAAAGCAATAACATTATACGATTAAAGTACTCTCAATATCATCCCTTATACTCTGATGAAACTATTGAAACAACCTCAAATTAAGGCTGATGTTATAAAAATATAATTGGTTTGATGTACATTTGAAGATAAAGTTAAATAAGTATGTGAACATCTTGTAAAGACCTTGACAATTGGTGAAGATTATACGATAGATACTTTGTGTCCAAACTGGTGATTATACAAATATTTGGTATTAAATTTCAAGGAAGCAATCACAATATAAATAATAGTTGTTTTTGTATGAGTAAAGTAAAGACTTTGACAATTGGTGAAGATTATACGGTACATAGTTTATGTACTGCACTATTGAAAAAGCGAAATTATAACATTAGTTAACTTTAAATTAGAACACTTATATTATTGATGAAGATAAAATGATTATTTATATCCGGTGTTACCAAAGGTAAAGGACTTCTCGTTAGCATCACAAAATGCCCTTTTCTTTAACCTTTCTTGTGATAGTCAGAAGGTAGAAAAATGAACAAAATGATTTAACATATTGGTGCTGAAATTAATACGTTATTAAAACATCCACTATGACTTGACTGAGAAGAGGCTAAATTCTAATGCTAAGTTTCCTCAATTACACTAACGTTAACAATAATATCATCATAATCAAGGATTGCTTGATAATTCAATACGAATTATGAGCGATGCAAATTAATACATCTCAGAACGAGAATCCGTCATCCAATCCATTTCCCTGGAGACGTCTTAATTTAACCTTAAATGCTTCCACCGTTTATGAATACCTCAAACTTTAATTTCGAAATTAATTACAGGCAAAGAATCTATCACACCTGACGTATTTCCATTGAACGAATAAATTCGCAGGAAGGAGGAAGAGAGCGGCGGATTCCCGGGGTCCAATATCTCGGGAATTTTAATGAAATAAGTTGGAGAGAAGTTCCAGACACATAAATCGCCCGCCGAACAAGAGTTGGGGTGCGCGCTTTTGATTTACCGCCCGAAGATGGGCCGGTTTTTGTAATACTCCCCCGCATAGTTTTCCAAGACAATGCGTGGGAACGCCTAGGTTTAATGCCGGCTAGACAATCGTGTAATGCTACAATGGGTTTACGTTTATGGACAATACTTGGGAATCAAGTGTAAATGATTTTTGTCAGAAAATTTATTGCTTAAGAAAATTGCTATAAAATTAAAAGTCACTTTAATTTATTGATATCTCCAATTAAAATAAGTACTTACAGATAATTTTTATGGTCAGTTTTTCTACACAACTAATTATTTAAAATACTTCAAGCTTTCTGCTTAAATATTTGAGTATGTGAAGAGTAGAGTAATAATTACTAGTAGCTAAAAATATCCTTTTCTTCACCGTTTTTTTATTATACACTTTGAAATGTACGTATAGTATTTAATAAAAAAACGGTTAAGAGAAGATATTTTTAACTACTAGTAATTATTACTTGATGAATATATTTGTGGAGATTAATTAATTGATGAAACAAATATTATTTAAATAAAGTGGTAAAACAAAGTTATCGTGTCTCCTTCTTCATATTATTAAGGGTGAAAAATTGAAAATATTGTCTGAACTTTCAATATAAAAACACGACCTTAAGTAAAATAATTTACCATCGAACTTAGTTTGTAATGGCCTAGGTTCGACCTTCTGCAGACCGTAAAAATGTCGTCCCATGACATTTAAGATTAAAATGTCGCCGCTTGGCGTGATTAAAGTGTTATGCATTCGCACTTTAATGATGTCGTTTTGCTGGGTGAAAATTGGGGGGCGCGCATTAATTAGACGGAAAATGTGATACGCAATAATTTATTTTGCATTTAGATTTAATTAAAGATGATTTATTCGGTACGGCGCTGTACATTAAATTAATTATAGAGCGTCATAGCGGAGGGGGTTGGGGGGTGTGTGTGTGTGAATAATTTACGCGGGAAATGCGAAATTGGTTTACGTGCGGCCGCAGTGGATTATGGATTTGTCGGTGTCGAAGACTTCATCATGTTAATGGGTAAATAACTCTATACTAATATGTTTGTGTTGTAATTTTCGTTACCTTAAAAAAAGTGTTTATAGAATTATTATATAAAATATTAGATAACCAGGTGTATGCAGTAATAAATAATCAAGATTAAGTAGTGATTACAATTGTAAACAGGTAATTTATTTATAGTTATAGTTATGATATCAATTTACACATTAATATTAGTATTAAATTATTAGTTAATTTTCTACAACGAATTAAAGGACTTTTATTTTACTTATAAAAACTCATCCAATTTTGTATAGAAATAATTAAACTAGCACGATTATTTTTAAATTTTAAAATTTCTCCTAAGATGATTTTAACCATTTCTAATTGTGTCTGAATTTTTTTTGTAGAATTATTTAAGTTATACGTTTCCAAATGAAATTAAATCGCGGTAAAAGCAATTACGTAATGATAAACACACACATTGCGGAAGAATCTTTGCTATATATAACCTTTTAGATTGATATTGAAAAATTGTTCACACACACCACAGATTCGAACGGTAATGACCGTAATTACTAAATGGAGTAATTACACGAAATATTTCATACGTTATGAACATTATCGTTGTTCATTAAAAACAGATATAATGATAAAGTTTTAAACAGTTGTACATGTTTCCATTTGATATTAAAATTATATTACTATCTAAAATTACTAAAATTATTATTAATGCTATTCAAATAAACTATAACAAACAACTTAATAAAATACTGACATATACGGTGACAGTATTTTATTAAGTAATATGGAGTTTCTGCAAACAAGTACAACAAGCAACTTAATCAACCATAATATTAAAATCCTTTAATATAAATTACAAATTTATTAATTAGACGTATTAAATTAATTGAATAAATTTAATTATTCAATATTTTAATACGTTTACTTCTAATATAAGTATTCCCTAATTAAAAATCATTACAAAAATCATCATTTATTTATTATCCAGTAAATTCAATGTATTATCCAGCATTCCGACTTTAAATACACCTTAAGATAATAATTCATTAAGCTAGCTGAATAATTCTAACGACACTAAACGTATAGTCTCGCTGCAATTTTAATCGTAGAATTGATGATCGCCGATTCTCCCGGCGCATCCACCATTAATGCAAGTCGTTGAAATTAATACATTCAATTTCCCAAGCCGAGGCGAATAAATTAAATAATTAAATAAATTAAAATCTACACATTATATGCACACGTGTATGATGTGATAATGAAAAGGTTTAAAGTAGGACGAGGATTTTCCTGGGTCCAGAAATTTAAAACACTGAAGCTCTTTCTCTCTTTGTATGTGTCTGTGTGTGCATGCTCCGGTTCAATCAGTGCTAATGGTGAAATATAGAGTTAATTGATTCGAGGAGTTATTTTTAGTGAGAATCCGTGCCTTTTCAATTTGTAAATGGTCGTAGATAAAGTCGATTCGCGTGCCCGGAAAATTAATAGTACGATTTCGCCGCAATTACCCACATTTACCAAATGAGCAATTCAATATTATCGCAGTATATCGAACGACCTGTGCACTGGGTAAAATTATAGTTTAAGTTTATTGGCGCACAGATAATATGAATCAAAACAATAATTCAAACAGAGTAACAAGTGACTATAAAATGTTTCAAAAAGTCTAATGAAGTCAATAAGGAGAATAAAACTAAAAAAATGATGTTGTTTGTCGGTTAATAATATTTGCACCGCAAATGTGTACTCTAATCCATTCTTCAATCAGTAAAACATAAGCCAGGGTTTTAATTAAAAGTTGTAAAATATAAATAAACACAAAATAATTGCAATTTTTAGAGATTTATTCATACAAATTTTTTAAACCTTTAGTTTAAAAAGAACGACCACCGAGTTAATTTTGATCTTCAAGAGTTTAAAAGCAGTGTTGTGGCTTAAATTTACGTGCATATGTAGGGTGGGTGGGTGGCCACTATCCCACCATCCAATTTCAACAATTTTAAACCATGATTACTTAAAAATAAAATGCACCACAAAATAATTTTGTAATAAATCATTTACAAATCTTCTTATTCTATTCAACCAGTTTGCACATAGATGTTTCTAACTAGAAGTCAGTATAACTCTAGCGTATGATTAAGATATTGGAGGGTAGGATAGAAGCCACCCACCCGCCTTACGTATATAATTTTATTTAAATCACTGTCACACCTTTAGTTTCTAAAAGCCCAAAAAACCAACAATGAGTTAATTCTAATCCTCAAGAGTTTAAAAGCAGTATTGTGGCTTAAAGTTACGTGTATATGTAGGATGGGTGGGTGGCCACTATCCCACTCTCTAATGTCAACAATTTAAAACCACGACTGCTTAAAAATAAAGTGCACAAAAAAATAATTTTGTAATTAATCACATACAATTCTATTTTATTATCCTAATCAACCAGTTTGCGCATAGATGTTTCTGACTAGAAGACAGTATAACTCTCGCGTATGTTTTAGAGCTACATATATAATTTTATTTAAATTACTGTCACTCCTTTAGTTTCCAAAGAAAACAAAAAACCAACACTGAGTTAATTTTAATCTTAAAGAGTTTAAAAGCAGTTTTGTGGCTTAAATTTGCGTGTATATGTAGGGCCGGTGGGTGGCCACTATTCCACCCTCCAATTTCAACATTTTAAACGACTAATACTTAAAAATAAAATGCACAAAAGTAAAATTTTGTAATAAATTATATACAGGGTTAGGAGAAATTACCAGAACGGTCTATTATTTAAAAAAGATACAGGCGTTAGCAAAAAATTTCTTATATAAAAGTTGTAAGGTTTTTGAAAATCTACATATCTATAATAAATAGGAATATACAGGGTGGCCCACAAAATTGTGGTGAATTAAGATCAAATTTTTTTAATGGGGTAATTTTTACTATTTACTTTGATAGTCCTGTTAATTTTAAACATTTTTTATTAATTATACATTACACCTGAATTCATTACTTTCCTAGATCTCAGGTCATTTTGATCAATTACAAAATTCAAAATAAATTGCTATAAACAATTTAATCAGTTAACATAAAACAATAGGTAGAAGAGGTCATGGAAAAACGGCTTTATTTTTTTATAAATGTTGGAAATGGCCCCCATTTACTAACTGGCAATAACAATAGACAATAGATAAGTTACAATAACAATAGAATTTTGCAAAAATGTTGTTAGATATGTAAAATTATTTCCTTTGTTAATTTCTTCACTAATTCGAGCCCATTATTAGCACTCCAGCGGAGTGTGGGCTGTGTCCACTGCACCACACGTATCCCAGGTTAACCGCTTTCCTATGCGGCACAGGTATTCCGTAAAATATCTCCGGAGAGGAACTGTGTTAGGTGGTAGTCAACTTTCCCGTGCTTTCTATCTGCACGCCTTATCTGCCCATACCTTAATGGATGGTTAAAAATACCTGTTGTTGCCGGACGACCACCTGTCTTGCCACCACCTTCACAACTATTCCCACTCCTTTCCTCTAGCCTCACCTTTGGGTTCGACCCTAACTGCAACAATCAAATCAGCAGGAAGGGACGATTGCATCCGTTAATACCTTGACACATAAGCAGTCCCAGTTTGAGTGCGTCCTCTCAAAATGGGACTGCTTATGGCAGTTTGGAAAGTTCCAATAGCATCCTTAGGCTCTCTAACGTTGGACAGTAGTCTCCCAACTAGCGCTGCTTACCTGACATGCCAGATACACCGAAAATTCGAGTCAATCTTCATCCCTACTTATTTTATGCTACTGCCCTCGATGGCCTATTCCGAGCCTCTCTTCTAGCTTCGCTTTAGCGGACGGCCCTTTATGTAGCGACCTTGGCTGCAATCATCAAATCAGACGATGCCAAAACCTCGATTGCATCCGTCGACACCGTCCTATACTTCCGTGCCACTCGCACTGCCCCATACCTGATGGTCCTCCTGGACGTGAGGGCGGGACTGCGTATAGCAGCTTGAGGGTCTCACGAGCATGATGAGTTTCCTACTAGCTATCCTATCCCCCCTAACGTTGGATCGCAGTCTCCCAACGGCCCTCATTACTCTCTCCGCCCGTGACATGCCAAGTGATATGCAAAGGAATACGTACGTTCGCTTTGCCATACATTTATTAACTACCCAAACTCAAAAAACTAAATATACGCTCTCAAAAAACTAAATACACTTCAGATTCGAGTCAATTGTAACCCCCAGGTATATCTACTGTTGCTCATCTCGATGGCCTGTCTCAGTAACTCTACCCTTTCTCCTTTGATTTTAGTCTTAGTCGCCGTTACACAATCGGCCCCTCCTACTTACATAATCAGCCACTAGCAACCCCGTCTAAGCCACCGTCCGTTTTAACTGCACAATGCCCCGCCTCCTTGTAACAATAAGACAGTCGTCCGTTAAAATGGAAAATAGGTGGAGACGCAGGCCCAAACCTCACCAGGGCAGAGACAGGCGAAACAGTTCCTTAAGAAACAATCGCCAAAATTCACGACCGAACTTCTGAACTAAGACAGGAAAATGGTCAAAACAATAGTAGGTCTGATGACAGGATACTGCAAGCGCAACAAACGTATGAGCAAAATAGGTCTGGAGGAAGAGACACCATACAGATTCTGCTTAGAGGAAGAAGATGACTCGTTCCACATCATATGCCATTGCAAGAGCCTAGCAAGGATTAGATACGAGTATCAAAAGCTGGGCACTACAGACCCAAGCGCGGAGACCTATATTCATGGCCTCTGGAAGGGTTAATAGAACTAATCAAAGAAGCTAACCTAAAGCTGGTCATCTGAGATAAGTAGGGATCCACAATAGATATGAAAAAGTCGTGGTGGAACAGGTGCTGGTGTCACCCATATAACATCTATTTGTCTATCCTCCAGAAATAAGAGCCCAAACACTCTATCAATGGCCATATTCTAGAAAAGGGGGCACAGAAACGATCCCTACAGAATTCCCCTTGACAACCTTACTGCCGTGGAATTGTCCCCTTCCTCGTACATCAGAGTCCTGTCCAATACGTAACTCCTCACCATACAGAGCAGGTACTCTGGTATCCTCCTGTCTACCAGCGTCACAATTATTACCGGCCACAGCATAGAGTTAAATGAATTTTGGGCATCCAACGCTATTGTAAGGCAGTACCTTCACCATCTAACCGATCTCCCTTTGACCTTCTACGCAGCAACGCCTAATCCGTTGCCCTACCCCTCCTGAATTCAAACTGCATCCCCGTGCTTTTTGATGGCAGCCCTAACCAGGTTCGCCAGCATAATCCCTAGCACCCTTGCTTCTGGATCTAGTAGAGAGACCGAGCGTTACCCATTAGGTTGCCTTTCATTTTTTTCCCTTCTTAGGGATAAGCACCAGTCTCGAATTTTTCAATTTGACAGGTACGATTCTCTCGCGGAAGCAATTATTAAATATATTGGTGAGTGTGTGAAGCTCATCTACGGCGTAATTTTGAGTGCTTCATCCAGGTCCTACCGCCTTTTCTCCTCCTCCTTTTTTTCGAAGTACTTCTCTTCCGTAGGTGTGGTCTTCCAGGGCACATCTTCCTTCCGTCTCAGGAACATGGTATTTATAACCACCGAGGAACCTCCAGACACTAATGTGTCGATGTTTGGGAGGCCCACCTGAAGCACCCTCCATTTCGTCCTCTTGCTTGTCTCTATGGGTGTCCTAAGGTTTTGCTTTCCCTACCTTAGTACATCTTCGAGGACTAAGATATCTACACCCTTCCTCCTGCATCTAGTGAGGTCCCCATCGCGGCGTTTGCTTTGGCTATTGCTACCACCACCTCCTCATTCCATCAATACATTAATCTTCGCAGCCATACCCCCTTCTTCTCTACCGCCTGCTCTGATCCAGCTGATATGCCAGACAAGCTCAGCATATACTCGCAGAGTCTGGCCGGATCCATCCTCTTCTCATTTCTTCTTGTTCCCTTCAGAGATGAGCGACCTAGCCTCTACCTCGCAAACTCTCGGCTTTTTGAATGTTGCCGGTACGATTCCTCTGCAGAGGCACTTCACCTTCTCCTCCCCGAAGTACTCTTTAATGTTGTCGTCCAAGGCCAAGGGAGGTCCTTTTTCCCTCTGCCTCGGGAACAGGGCCTTTACAACTGTCAAAAAACCTCCAGGTATTAATGCTCACCTCCAGCTTCTTCGCGACGATGCAATATGGCCCCATGTGTCTTGGAGTTCCCTCCATTGCGCCCTCTTGCTTGTCTCGATTTCTGTTCTTAGGTTTTGCTTTCCCTCCTTCAGTGCCTCTTTGAGGATGAAGAGATCCCCACTATTCTTCCTGCATTTAAAGAGGTCTCTCCTCGCGGCGTTCGCTTTAACCCTTGCTGTCGCCATTTCCTCATTCTATCAATACAGTGATCTTCGCGGCCCAACCCCCTTCTTCGTCGCAGGCATCCCTCAAGTTACGGGTAAAGCCCTTGGCCGCCTACTCCACCCAGTCGGTTATCTTGGTTAGGGATTCGGGAGATGTCAGCGTAAGGCCCATCACGGATGAGAAATTGGCTCTGTTCATCGTCTGCTTCTCTCCTTCCCATCTGTCCAACCTACTTTTCCACTGGTGGGCCTTCTCATTAAAGTCCGCCAATATTGGCATACCTCGAGCATCAAGTGCCTGCATTCTTCTTCCTCCCTAGTAGTTCATTCTGCCATCCTTACCAACATTATGCTCCCTGATGCCTAGGCCAGTCCATCAAACTTTGTTCAAATTTGTCTTATAATATAATTTGACGTCACTAAAACTTTAACGTATGTTTTAATAATTAGAAGGTGGGTTAGGTACATAATTAAAACTAAACCATTTTTTCTGCATTTAGTACCAAAAATTATAGCTGTAACTTCAGTGTTAACATTAAAGAATTTATAAGTGAAATGTAGTTTAAGTTGGAATGTAAGGTAGATGAACGGCTACCATCTCAACTTTCAATTACTGAAATAAGAATTTTTTAATAAGAAAATTAATTTAATAACAGAAGGATCGTTTCTAAATTTTGCCTAAAGTTTCTTTTTGTAGTTTAAATGTCTTCAGTAAAATCCTCGCGTAGGTTTAACTGATCTGAGGATGGTATAGAAGGCACCCTTCATATTTATCATATATATATAAGTAAATCAATTGATTTTGCTTTCAGAAATTTGGCAGTAATTACAGTGAATTTATAATAAAAGTTCAAATGTTTATGTAGTTTATGTAGGGTGAGTGGTTGTCCATTATACCACCCATAATAAAAACGTTTTAAATGAAAAATTACTTATAAAATTATCCTTTTTTAATAAAACTGTTACGTATATTTTAGTAGTTAGAAAGTTTCAATCTACTGATTGAAAGGTTGGTTAGATATATATATATATATATATATATATATATATATATATATATATATATATATATATATATATATATATTTACAAGTAAGCCATTGTTGCAACTTCAGGTTAGTTATTTTAATATTATTCAATTTGTGTAAACTACATACAAAAACAAGTACGTTTATGAATGCCTTTGTGATGTTTTGAAATAAAAACGGTAGACTAACAAAATACACCTTATCATTAATGGGAAAAATTAGTGATCGGTTCTTCAACACAAAAGACACAATACAAAAAACTTGATCTTTATCATAGGAAATTGAAATTGCATTAAAAAAAGAATATCGTCGTCAGTTAAAGACATCTTCGCCAAATCCTTATCAAATATTCCTTAATAATAATAATCTGTATTTTCAAGGTATAAAATCATTACCTTTTCGTACATATAACCCTTTTATTTATTTAATCGCTACAAACTGGTATTTGGTATTTCTAAATTCCTCATTGACTTGGATTTTCATACCATACCTTAAACAATGTACTGCTGGCTTTTTGGCCAAGCTCTTTGATTTTTTGAATGGCATCTTTAAAAATCCATGAATGAATATTGATCAAACATTGACTTGGTTTGATTCAACCATATCCTTAAAGCGAATAAATTCGTAACCTTGAAACGATTTTCTAGCCATTTTGAAGGTCTTTTTAGTATCAAATTTTGGGGATACTTTTTGAAGAAAATTAGAGGCACCCTGTGTTATTATTTTTTTTTAATATAAACTACTGGAGGGTGTCTCATCAAAATATTAATGGTGTATATTCAAAGGTTTGTGTCGAAAATTATTTACCTCGAAATAAACTTGCATGCTACTCCCAACTAATATTCTGTGTCGATGTATTGAAGGTTTGAGAAGAAAATTACTTACTACAAACCGAACTTTGACCAAATAATATTCTGTGTTTATGTATTGTATTATTCGTGGCTCTTTACAAGGAAGGATGGACAAACAATTAATTAAATTGCAGGTAGGGATTACTAACTACATAAAATTTTTACGAGTCGCGAATGTTCAAATAAATCAGTTTGTATTCTCTTTTAAAATAAAAATAAATCAACACATTACATCCAGCTATACGCAAACTTCAATAACAATCCAGAATCTACCATCTAGCATCCGTAAATAACATCGGATACGATCTCGGCGTTTCATACAGTTTCACATTTTTAAGCTACATGACCGGTTTAAAGATACGTATCTTTCCCCAGTCTGAGAGCTCGGCATATCGAAAATAGAACGTCAACCGGGCCCCGTCCCGCACACCCCTTAAAGGGGGTATGTAATGGAACTCGATTCGAAAGGTTTGAAGCTGAAAGCGAAAAGAAAACTCCTGGCGATGTTCCAGCGCTCCGCAAATATCGCATCCTATTGATTTAAATATGGCAACAATTGCCGTCGGAGACGTAGGGGGAAAGGGGGGGGAGGCACGTCTACAGTTCCAAGAACATTCGACGAATTGATTGGGGTGTAATGAGAATTTTGCTTGACGAGGCGTGATATTGTCAATATTTTTGGAACGAATGTAATGCTCGAGAGCGTTCATTCTTAATGAAATATTTATAATTGTTTGTTCAATATTATTATTTTATTATATATAAAATATAATTCTGTTAAAATTATTCTTTATTTAAGATTTTTTGTCAGTTTTAAGAAGTTTAATTATTTATGAACAACAATTTAATGAGTTATATTTTGTTTATAAAAAAAAATATTGTAAGAGACAGATTAAGTCCTTAGGAACGTCCGCAATTAATAATCCACCATCTCCTCTTCCTGTTTCCTCCCCGTAGTTTTTCACTCTGAGTCACTGTAAGAATTCAGTGCTAAACTTAATTACGGCCACTCGCGGGTTCTCTTTTCGCCGCTCCTTTTACTCGCACACGTAAAGGGTGGAAGGAGTGGATCGTTGCTGGATTATACCTACGACCCTCTCGTGCCATTTCCTGGGGGATAATTAAATTTCCGCGCCGCCGACGTCGTCGCGTTATTCGCGCTGCTGAAGCGTTTTGATATTCTTTTTGTGTGTGTGGGGGTGTGTGTCGCTGCATTACATCATTTCCCGCATATTCCGTAGAGTTTAACTAAAATCCTATACGTCGGATACTCGACGATATTAGCCGAAGATTAAAATGAAAACTTTCCACAATTTGTATATTGTATAGGAAATGTTTGTAGCAAGAATTGATTTAATATTTCATAAATAATGAAGATTTGGAGAATATACTTTAAGTTGGTAAAATTGCAACAAATAAATGAGAAAGAAAATGTGTTACTTTTCGATTAAAAAGGAATATTTTAATTATACTGCTATTTTTACCTACTTGAACAGAATAAGAATAATGTTGAAATGTGATGTATTTCTCAGGAACTTAACGTATTTACCAAATAATCAAGTAACGACGTTAGTCTTGACACTAAGGTTATATATTACGGCTTAGTATGAATCAAACGTGGAATTTGTGTATAATTTATGGTTAATCAACGTGGATTTGCCTTTCCACGATATACTGTAGCGACATAGGGTCTGCCAGCCAAATTACTACCTGATCTAATTACAGATTAACGAACATTATAATTATCCAATACACCATAACACCATAATACATGCTAAACATATTTCACTGATATAACTATAATAATTTACAACCTGTAAAATACGATCATAAATATATCACTATAATCCAATTATTTTTTATACTATACACAATTCAAAAAAGTTATTTTTTATTTGTTTCAAGATTTAAAGGTTTTTAAATATGAATAATCTTAATTAATTTAATTTTATGCATAAAACTTATAATTAATAGATGTAATAAGAATATTCAATTTTTAATTTCGAAATTTCTTCAGACTGATTTTTTTTTAATAAGGAAGCAATTACCTTTGTCTCGTTTGTACAGTTTATAGTGGTAAGCCTCGAGCTATTTTTTCCTGCAGCGGCGTAAAGGAGTCACTCGACGCTAACTATGGCTTTAATAGTTGCAGTCTACTTTAACTCTCTAAACGCGAAAGGGAAGAAATCACCGTCTGGAAATTATAAAACTGTGCGCGTTCGCTCTGTCGGAAAAATGCTTTGATAAAGAATAAGTGGCGCCTTATTTTTCTATTTATAAGATGAAAAAAAAAATTTATTATATGGGAACTTATTACGATGTTTTCCTCTTAATTTAAATAAAACTAATCACATTAATTTTCTTGCATTTTTAAAATTATTTTGGACAATTAAATGTTGATAAATATTGAACAAATTATTAATATTATTTTTTATTTGATATACTGTTTAAATTGTGCGGACAATATTAAAGTCTCTACAAATAAAAAACTGGTCTCTGAGACTCGAGTCCTAACAGATTATGTATCAAAGGTCTCTACTAGTTTTTTTTATAACTGCGTATTCCATTTCGGACTAAAATGTTCTTCAATGATGTCCAATAAGTACATCAGTTAATCCATCTTGGGTTGTTAAAATCATAATCCTTAAAAAGTATTGATGGAGAAGTAGAGTTTGCACCTGTTGATCCATATTCTAAGATCAGAAACGAGTTTTCTCGTCCTTACTCTATTTTATGTCCGTTCCCATGTTTTACCACTCTTCCTCAAGACGAGCTTACTCTTTTCTATAGATTAATCCCGGATTTTGCCAATTTTTATTTCCCAGAACACTTTCTGACCTCGTATCACCCGGAGAACTCCACCCTTTTACCTGCCACATATTCTTTCCTCGAATACTTCCATTCTGGTTTGGACAGCAAGGTTAAGAACTTCATCGCAGACAATATTCTTGAGTAATGCTCCCCGATTATCTGGTCTTATCAAGTTCTTCAATTATAAGGAAACTGTGAAATTTAGGCGAAGTTTCTAGAAAAAATTGCAAGTTTTTCTACATTTTAACATTTCTTTATTGTTTGTCGGCGCCTTCTTATTTTTTATAGCTACAACCTTTGCATGAATGCCTTCTAATATAATAATATATAAGTTTTCTCTCTATTGGCAAATAAATGTTATTTGTGATTTGACCAAAAAATGTCTGTATATACTTAATGTGTATATTTAAACGTTGACGAGAAAATGGCTACATTCTCTGAATAAGCTTAAATAATAATGGGGTAATCATTGGAAAGTTGTTGGAATAAGGAGTCCGGCTTAAAGCTGCATTTCAATTCATTGCTATGTAACAATATCCAGAGTCAAGATCAATGATCGTAAACTATTTTATGTTAATATACTTTGCAGGTCAATCAGTATATTATTTTATCAAAGCGATATTCTTTCTTCTCTACAAAGTAGAAACTAGATTTCTACACGTTTAAATCCAACAACACTGTGTAGTATTCCTTATAATTATATGTAGCTTTAAAAAATAACTAATATTAAAGGATAAAGTTAAGTACTTCTGCATTGCCACATGTAAAAATACGTATTCATCTACACTCCTGATTACTCTTTCTACTTCCTCCTCTGTAAACACTATTAATTATCTAACTTCTTGGTCTGTTAAGCACATATTATAGAACGATAACGATGAATGGGATATAGACTTCCATCATCTCATTAAGTTCTCCTAGTACAGTCAAGCCGCCGAGAGCTAACTGTGACTCATCGCTTTATATTGGAGGAATCAGACACACGTTCCGTCTTTCATTTCATTCTTTCCCGGACATCGTAGGATGATGATAGAACAAGATAGATAGATTCATTGCTACACCGTTTATACATGAGTCACAGTCAGTTCTCAATAGCTCGGTAATACTAGAAATCCAGGGTATAGTCTTACCAAGCTCATATTCCTGAAGACTATTTTGTATGGTACAACATATTAGGGTGATATAGTTGGTTTCATACTGATAATACAGACTCGGTTTTATTAAACACTCTTCTAAAGTTATGGCTATTCTATGGTAGTAGAAATGATCAAATAATCGAATAGGATGGTGCTAATCAATTTCTCTTATTCGCTTATATTATAGCAACTTAAGCAATTTTAGTTCCATTATACTGATATTTGCGAGTATAGGACCATAATATTTCTAT